>MCJB01015219.1:66178-93015 GCA_002018475.1 Nicotiana obtusifolia | reverse complement strand
AGAGAAGGACCTAGGGTTCTTCTCAATTTCAAGAAAATATGAAAATTGGGGATTAAGGCCGATTCGAAGTTGAAACACGACGAATCTTATATGGGTGAACTCGTAAAGAGATAAGGAACATGTTTTGGTAAAAATTTCTGAATTTCGAGATGTGGGCCCGGGGCTCGGGTTTTGCTAATTTCGGGATTTCTTGGTATTTTTGATTGTTTTTGCTTGGGCTTTGTTCCCTCAACATATTGTGATGTATTTGTTGTGAAATTGAATAGATTCGACGCACGAGGGAGCCAACACAAAGGGCAAAGGCGTCGCGGGCTAAGGACTTAGCCGAATTCGAGGTGAGTAATACTTGTAAATGATGTCCTGAGGGTTCGAAACCCCGGATTGCACCTCTTAATACTGTAATGAGGTGAGGTACATGCTCGGTGATGAGCATGGGCTTGTTTATGTATGGGGATTGGGACTTGGTCCATCACGGTTGATAATTTTTACTGTGTTCTTGACTAAAACTCAATTGATATCATTGTGAGTGGGCTAATTGCCATGTTTGGGCTACGCGCCGATCTTCTTAACCCTTCAAGGGTGATTGTTGTTGTATGTGTATTACTATGTTGGGCATACCGCCAGTTGTGTGGACCCTACGAGGGTGTTATTGGGCATACCGCCATTGTTGTTGCATGAAGCATTACATCAACTTGGTTTTGAAACACATACGCTGTTTTCAAATGTTTATTTTTATATATATATGGATCGGGTGACACGCCGTCACAGGTCATGGCTAGAGTTGACTAGCATGACTAGCATTGCATTGCATAGACATGCATGGATCGGGTGACACGCCGTCACGGGGATAGATTTATATGGATGTAAACCCTTCAGGGGTATTTAAAATGCTTTGAATCATTATTTGAACTTGGTTTTAGAAAACTAAATGATGGTTCATCAACTTGATTTTGAAACACATACGCTGTTTTCAAACGATTTTTATATATGGATCGGGTGGCACGCCGCCACAGGTCATGACTAGCGTTGACTAGCATGACTAGTTTATATATATATTGCGCCGGAACCACCCACCGAGCACGGGTACCCAGGGGATCGTGTGGCACGCCGTCACAGGTCATGACTAGTATTGACTAGTATGACTAGCATTGCATTGCATTGCATGGCATAGCATCGCATCGCATTGCATTGCATTGCATATTTGGTTTTGTGGTTGTTCTGTTTACTTCACATATTTCTGTGGAAGGTAAAATGTGTTATTGTTCCGTGGTGGATTGTGTAACGATTTAAATGTTTCTTATCTTCAGTTCTTATTTACTTTTATTACTCACTGAGTTGGAAGTACTCACTTTACTCCCTGCACCTTGTGTGCAGATTCAGGCGTTAGCGGTCCCACTCAGAGGTACTGAATACTACTATTGGATCGGAGCTTCAGAGATTACGAGGTAGCTGCTGGCGTCCGCAGCCTCGTAACTCTTTTCTTTTGTTGATTTTGCTTCCCTCAAATCTTTGTACTTAAGATATTGTAATAGTTATATTATCATTAGGCCTTCTCTAGTGGCTCATGACTTAGTGACACCCCGATCTGAGGGCTGTAGTCGGGATGGTACTCTATATATGTATTCCGACTGATTTTGTTGTTTATGTATTCTTGTTTTAAATTACGTGGCTTAACTGTTTGAGAACAGTTGGATGGGATTGGCTTGCCTTGTCCTTACGAGAGGCGCCATCACGACCGGGTTGGGATTTTGGGTCGTGACAGCATTTCACTTGAATTATCCCATGAATAAACTGTCTCGCCATTGATGATAATGACTTGTTTCTATGGAATCCATTAGTTAGAAGGTACAAGAATATGCCTGATTCTAGACCTACAGTAAGCCGTGGTTACCATTTCGGTAGGTTCAAATATGGTTTTGGATATGATGAGTCCAATGATGATTATAAGGTAGTAGGTATGTTTAGGAATCACGAAATGAAATTTTGCATCATGTTGAGGTCAAAATATATAGTCTAAAGAGTAATTCTTGGAAAAGTAAGAATGATATACCTGATGGATGCGATTCATTGAAACAGGTAAGTTTGTAAATGGGAAGCTTCATTGGGATGGGGAGCTTCATTGGCCTAATAATTGGGCTTTCATAAGAACTGGAACATCATTTCTATTGATTTGGCTGATGAGAAATGGGGAAAGGTGGAGCAGCCCCGCTATGGAGAAGGAGATTTGTTTTTGGAGCTTGGAGTATTGGGAAGTGATCTTTCAATGATTTGTAATTATTCGACAAGTCACGCAGATGTGTGGGTTATGAGAGAGTACGGAGTTAAAGAGTCTTGGACAAAAATGTATACTGTCAAATATCCTAGGTATGTGTATTCTTCTTTTATTGATCGAACACTTTGCATGTCAAACAAAGGTGAAATATTGCTTGTGCCTGGATCGACTTTAGTGGTACACAATCCAGAGGATGAACTGATCAGATATCCAAAGATTATCAATTTTAATTCATGTGTTGCGGCGGATATCTACATTGAAAGCCTAGTTGTCCCCTATAACAGAATGAACCGAGCACACAAAAAAAATTGAAGACTGCAGAAGCTCAGATGAATGACAATGCTATAGCTAATGACTTGTAAGAGTTTCACGTTATACATTTTCCTGTTTCTATTTCACAAAAAAAAAAAAAAAAAAAAAAAGATGTTGCATGTTTTAAGGACATCTTCACCCAACATCTGCTTCTATTTGTGCTTTTCCTTTTTGCATACTTCCATGAAATAGCTTCTTTTTGTGACAATTATTTGGTAGTAGTGCTTGGTGTTTTAAGGGAATGTGGTGTCCCTCTAGATAGAGTAAAAATAAAGAGCGCAAGGGACATGATAGTCATGTAAGGTGAATGCGCCAATAACACAAGGCATAGCCTTTTCCAGGATTCTAGGGCTTTCATTACTAATCCTCTTTAAAGTGAAACTTAATAAGGAAGAAGGGACCATTTAATAAGAGTTAAGGTCTGCTATAATATCTAGTTTTGGTGGTTTTCCTTGTCGCTTACATGTAAACTATTTTTACTTGTCACTAAAGGACTGGATAATCTAAGAGAAAGAGATATTAGTATGAACTTCGTTCCAGTTGGAATTGCGATAGATGGAAGATAAGACACATGGCTTGGAATGTGGCTCCATTAGCACTTTAGTGGATCGTTGGATAGGAAGAAATATGAGAGCTTTTGAAAGGATAGAGATGAATTTTGGACGATTGAGAAGTAGTTTTTTATCCCTTATAGGTGCACCCATGAGGTCCCTTTATGTATAAAAATTAAGTGTCTTTCGTAGAGAACTATATCTTTTTGTAAGTTTTCTATTTTTTGGTATATCTCTTGTACATGTGTTTTGTTATGCCCAAAATTTTCAATTAAACGTATTACCTTATCAGAAAAAACAAAGAGAGCCCTATTTATCTAAGGTAGATAGAGGAATAAATTTTTGTCTATCTTTGCTATTTTGAGAAATTATTAGTCCTATAATAAAATTCTTTATCTTGTTTCTAAATAGAGGTGCAAATTGTCCTCCCTCAGTTTTATTTTATGTGATACTATTTCCTTTTTAGTTTGTTCCAAAAAGAAAAAAATATTGAAAGAATATAATAAAAGCAAGAATAAGTGATAGAGAATGTCATATTTAGAAAACAAATCTACCTGCAATGATTATGAGAGTGATATGGGACTATAGATGTTAGGGGAATCGAGTAGAGAAACAAATTCTGATTAAAGAGGGTCCTAATCCAATTTACTTTCGAAGTTCTTTTATATCGTATCCTTAAAAAAAATTGGACATTTATACTTTATATTTACAAAATTTCTGTAGTCATCACCCAATTCTGGTGACATTGTAATCTTGTGTCTGATATACAGGGGTGACATTTTGAGCCCAAGTGCAACTAACCCGCCCAACCACAGCAAATAATGGGTTGGGAATGAAAGAAGTATTTTTATGGGTCGTTCTGGGCTGAGCCCATTTCAACCCGTAAAAATAATTATACTTTATTTTTACATATACATTGTAATCCTGTGTCTCGTAGTCTATGTACAAAATAATAACTTTGTGAGTCTTCTATGGTATGCTATAGTTGAGAAACTAGTGCTTTACTTTAACGCATCTCAGGTACTATTTGGTCATTGACGCAACTAATTATTTGACAATCTGAAATGTTTTCTAGATCAAGCAACTGAAGGAAATACAGAGGGGGGATAGTAATAAATCCCTGTAAGAATGAAATCTCGACCTCTTTATGCAGTTGATGCCTGTTTTGTTTGCATTCAGATATTAAATATGTCTTTCATGAGACTTAAAATAAGAGATACGGGCTTGTAAAGATAGATATCGATGTAACTAAATTATTATTACTAGAGTTATTGGGGAAAGGAAGAAAGCTTCTGTGTGAAAAAATTGTTAGTGTTGGTGGAGCTGGAGGAGACAAGAAGTTACTGCCTCATGCTGTCTATATTTTAGATAATGTAAGTACCATATATTCGCTCATGTTCTATGCATACAAGATAACAGGAGCTTAATGCACATTGTCGTGAAATGAAGATTGTTCTTTTGCGACAACAAGAAAGTAACTCTTGTTTTAATTGGTGTTTGTATATGGCTGTGCTCGAGGACAGTCATATGTCTTGCACCTTACCATATGCCCCGCTTTTACTAGTCATGAATATTTGACACATCAGTAGGGTGTTAGTCTAATTTCATTTCTGTTTTTAAACTTTCAGGTAGTAAAAGCTGTTATTAAGAACAGTTAATTAATCCATCTACTGCTTCTTGCATGCATTTATAGGATGAATTTTAGGAAGCAAATTTAGCTACCTTGATCATGAGAGTAAAGTAGGAGTACTAAAGACCAGGTAATATAGGGGAAAGAGATCTGAGATAAGCTTTGTTTAAGAGGGCCCTGCTATTCTAAAATAGATAAAAGTGCAGCTTTTGTCATTTGCACTTTGTATAGCAAACTATACAAAGTGCAAGTGACACTGACATGTCAAAGTTTCTTAGAATTCTTATTTCATTCTGTTTTAGCTTTCATAATATTAAAAGTTAAAATAATTTAAAAATAACCAAGTGAGAGATGAAAAGCCTTATTTAATGCATTTCTAGTGTAAGTCTATCTGTTAAGTGTTAAGTCATAAACCATCTATTGTTGTACTTTGGAACTTTGACATGTCTGTGTAGTTAAGCAATCCAAGCAAGGAATAGCTAATCCTTGTAGGAAAACAATGTCAAGAGCTTGTCACACTTGCATTGACTTATATTGTGGTTCTATTCTTTGATTTGCGTCTTTGTAAGTCCCCAATATCAAGAATCCAACACACTGCATTGACTTTTACTTCGGTTCCATTTGTTGTTATGCATCTTTCTGAGCCATTAAATTGAGGACACAAGGGAGATATGAGGCGTAGGCCTTCGTAACTATTGTACATTAGTGAAACAATATGAAGGAGAAAGAAAAAGAAGCAAAGAGGTGTGCATATGGAAATTTTGCAAGTTAAGACTTGTTGCATCGAGACTCAAGAGAGGGCATGGTTATATGTAAAGCTTCCAGCTCTAAATCAACTTAATACCCACGTTTTTGCAGCATAATTTGTTGCACATGGATCAGCATGAGAATTGCGTGGGACTTATTCGGAACTTTATTCTTAACTTGGTATTCTCGAACTCCCTTCATCGGAATATATATAAGGCAGAATCTGTTTTTTGCCTTTATATATTATATTTTGAATCCCTTTAACACAGTCCAAAAGTATAGCTTAATTTTCAAGGGGGTTCAAAATCTTTGTAATGTTGTTGGTGGTTCTATTTCCACTTGCCACAGTCTCTTTTAATTTTTAATTTTTTTTCTCTTATGAACCCCTTAGCAGAAATCTCTGTCTCCGTCACTGCC
This sequence comes from Nicotiana obtusifolia, assembly GCA_002018475.1. Classification (NCBI taxonomy): domain Eukaryota; kingdom Viridiplantae; phylum Streptophyta; class Magnoliopsida; order Solanales; family Solanaceae; genus Nicotiana; species Nicotiana obtusifolia. The sequence goes on along the minus strand of MCJB01015219.1, from coordinate 87,086 downwards.
TGTTAGATGCTTAATTTTGAAAGGAAGTGCCTCTTAAATGTCTTAATTGTAGTTGGTAGGTAGATGGAGCTTGTCTTTATTTGGTATAAACAAACAAGCAGTTGCTAAAGGAAGTACTTTTTGCTACATGTTAAACATAGACCGTGCATGTGGGTAGGCTGCTTGTGCTGCTATCTAAATCTAAAGTAAATCTACATTGTTTTTGCTTTGTGATTACATATCAGTGAGGTGCTTTGCTAACTTTTATTTACTATTGACCTTTCAGGAGGCGAAAGCTGATGCTAGGAACAACTAATCCATCCCCTACTGATGACGCGGATCAAAATGAAGTATGTTGTTTCCATGTTCTCTGAAATTTCACAATTAGAGAAATTTCCCGTTAATTATTATACCTGAATTCGTGTTGGAGGAGAGCAGTATCGAAAATTTACTCAAATTTTTTACCCTTCAATTGATACAAAATAGTAGTAAGACTAACGAGCTTTGACATCCTTTTTAGTTATATTGGGAATTATTTATTTTCTAGACAGAGGATATGGTGATTGACAAGGAACTTCAAGTATTTTAGGAGTTGCTCCCGAAAATGCATATTGAGAACATTGTTTTATGGAAAATGATAAAAAGAACTTTAAATTGGTATTAATTTATGACACCAATAGGAGAAATGAATGAGCTTTATTTAAGTTCTTTATAGGATACATGAAAGTAGGGCTGTTCAAAATCGAATCGAAACTATTAATCGAACCGAACCGATTACTTATTGGCTTATTGATATCGGATTATTAAGATCATGGATGGTGAACAAATTGAGATTTTATAATTAACGGCTTAACTGTTTGGGGGTGGATTACTCAATTTTCTTATCAGGTAAACCATTAATCCGTTAAGAATATTTATATTTATACTTTTACCCGTATCAGTAATTCTTGTATGTACTAGATTGGAAGAGGACTCTTCAAAAATATTGTTAGATTAACAAAACAGTCTCTTGAATTTGAATCCCACATTAATCTGAAAGCATCGACATGCCATCTTACTATGCTTAGAATTTAGACACGGGATGATACTCTTCTCATTATACTACCCGTTGAATTCGAACATTCTTAAACCAAAACAGTTGCAAACGTGTATAAAATTGCAATAGAATGATAGAACTGTCTGATGTCTGTAACTAATGCCTAATGGCAGTCGTCTCTGGCTTCTCATGAATTATGAGTGGACATGAATTGAATTCCTCTCTGGGCTATAGTATTACCTTCATAGTTAACAACGCTAATGGTATTGATTGTTCAAAAACTAACAGAGACAGTTTGAACTATGCATTTGGCTGTTTAAATTACAAAACAAAAAAAATTATCTTATTACCATCACATCTGCACCATAAAATCTCCATTAGAAAGTTTCCAAATTACAATAAAGGAAGAAGAAACATCTTTTAAAATTTTATACAATCACATCAAAATGTGTTAATATGCGATAAACTAAAAGTGACAAGTCCTGTGTAACATTTAATTGAAAGTATTGGATGAATTAAAATGCATGCTTATGTTAAAAGGATTTATTGATTGTTCAAAAATTTTCTATTTGGCTTAGCCGATAAATCGTCCGATAATCGTTAATCCGATATCAATCCGCCCATTGTCTTATTGAATGGTTAGCAGATTACTATATTAATAATCCGATAACCGATAAGTCGAACCGTTAAGCGTAATTATCCATCCGACCCGCCCGATAAGTTTCCCTACATGAAAGTTACTTGTGGTGGTAAAAGTAGAAATTTTTTAATAGTACAATTTTTAAGACAAGAGGATTAAAGCAAAGATCTATGTTCTAAGCATCTGCATTTCCTTCTATTATGCAGTTAACAATAACAGAAAGGCATGTCAGCTGTTAACATCACTCAAACTTTAGATGATACATTTAAGCTACTCAATTATAACCGGTTTAAAAGCAAAACTGGAACTCCCCTAGGGACGGAGCCACTCCGTAAAATACTCTAGTGCAGATGCGGAGGCTGTTATCGCGTAAGTCTTCGCTTCAAGTATTTTAATCTATGTCCCAAACACATCCAACGCACGATGCTCGTCCTATAATTTTTTGTAGGATTGTGTGCAATTAGCATTGTAAAATGAACCGCAAGCAGATGTTTGCTTTTGACTTTTGAAATTAGGGATTTATTTAATGCCAATTGCCCCATCATGTTTATTAATTTTAAATAAATAACTACAGAGCATAAAACAACTTCGTTTGAAATTGTTTAAAAATTAAAAAAAGAATACTCAAGTATAAAAATTTGGTATTATGTTAAAATTGGGAGTAGAGCGTACGACCTTCATACATTTTTGAAGCACCCCTTAACGACTGCTCTAGGTGTTTATCTTGTGTCAAGAGTTGTCATCGCATTGTATATGTTTTATTAAAAAAAATTAATCTTACACGATATAATTTTTAAGCGAAGGGGTATTAACTGACACTTCTCAAACAAGGGTAGCTCCGCCCATCTATGAATTCACCTTTTTAAAATTATGTAGAAATGTTAGACTAAACATAAATTTTGATAAAAAAGAACTTTTAGAACTTCGTGGATCTGTCTTGAGATCTTAAACATGTTATGATATTTTTATGACCGTAAAAATTATGTCATTTAAGATAAAATAGGAGATTTAAAGTTAATTAGTTTTAACTATAATAAGTGTTTTCTTTTTATTAAATGGAGTAATAAAAAAATTTCTCATGAATTGGAAAAATAAGAATAATAAAAGGAGTGTCACATAATGTAAGTGGACCGGATGGAGTAATAAGAGAGAGAATCATTTCCCAATTTTTCAAACATACACTCATTCACACACTCCCTATTTTTATTTTGTGTAATATTAATGTGCGTTTTTTGTAACTTTTAAGATGTAAAACAATGGGATTTTTACATGAATAGGCGGTTAGACTCACTATTTATTTATTTTAGTCGGTATACGTAGATTATACATTAATTATACATAGTTATATATATATTACATATAAATTTTATATATATACCATTCGGCTATTTTTAATTTAAGCGGTTAAGAAATCGGCAATTAAGGTTAATTACTCAAACAAAAATTAGGCATAATAGATATTTTTCTACTCACACAAACCCACTTTGTGTGACATTAATATATTTATTATTTGGGAGTGAGAATGTCAAACATTATTATTTGTGTTTTGTAGTATTTATTTTTTGAATTTTAATTAAAATTGCTTTTAATAAAAAAAAAATTTGAATGTGAAAAAAGTTACTCCATCCGGTCCGTAATAATGACCTTTTGGCTTTTTTATTTTGGTCAAAAATAAGTGTCCTTTTACATAATTAAGAAAGAATTTTTTTTTTTTCAAAATTTGCCCTTATTTACATATCCCAATATGTCAAGGTAACATTATGCAAATTTTAATTAAGGTTAATTTAGTCAATATATCTTTTTCCTCTAGGAATTAGTATTTTTTTTAAAGAGTTAATACCCTAACACCCGCCTAAACTATACAACCTTTGCCAGTTACCTACCTAAACTATCATCTGTCCCCAAAAACCCCCTGAACTATATCCCCCTTCATAATATCCCCCTTCCCCTCCCATTGCATTCTTAATAGTATGTGTAATATATTCTCCAAATTATTTTTAAGTTCTACCACGTCGCAATCTACATGAATATTTGTTTATCTTAATCTAAAAAATAAACTTAATTAATATTTTAATACTCTTTATTATATCATTGTAAAAATTACATGGTAAAAATAAAAAAGAGGCTAGGGTTAAAACTAGTGGGTCAGCTGAAAAGAAATTCATTTTCTCTTTGCTCTCATCGATGACTTGCTCTCATCGGAGAATGGCTACACTAATCTCTCAGTAGCTATTTTCTCCATTAATCTTGGTTCTAACCTCGATTGTATTGTCTATTCTAGCTTTCGTTCGAAAATCAGGATAAAAATTAGGGTTTCTACTCCTAAATCGCTAGAAGATTAGGGTTTTGATAGACCTAAATTCTGGAGATTGTAGAAAGGAGATACCTAAATTGTTAAAGAAGATAGCTACACATAGGTCCTATTTCTTTATTCCCTAATTTCTTGAAATGCGTTAAGCTTCATGCTCTACATATAGTTGAGTTTCTTCTTTCAAATAAATTTAGGTAAAAAATGAAGGATGGACCAAGAAAGATAAGAAATAAAATCAGAAATAATAAGAGAGAGAGAGAGAGAGAGAGAGAGAGAGAGAGAGAGAGAGAGAGAGAGAATAATGGATTTAAATGAAGAAATGGAGAAGAAAGGTAAAAAAGAAAATTAGGAAGGAAGGTGAAATATAAAGAAAAAGAGGAGAAAATAAAAAAATATATAAATTTTAAAAAAGAAGGGCTAATTAGCTATTAGACACGCCATTTTAATTTTTTAAGCCTTCACGCCTCTTGGGTGATTTATTACATACATAATGCCACATAATCAACAAGGGAGTTTTATTACTAAGAGGAATATAGTTCAGAGGGTTTTCGGGAACATGTGTTTAGGTAGGTACCTGACAAAAGTTGTATAATTTAGGTGAATTTAAGAGTATTAATTAGGTATACAAAGTGTCACGACCCAAAATCCACTAGTTGTGACGGCACCTAACTCGACCCGCTAGGTAAGCCAACTAACAATCAATACAATCCAAATGAGACTTATAGGAAAACAGTGAAGAATTGTATGAACATTTATATACTAATCCAAGAACTGGTAGTACAAATAATGAGCTTCTAAGAAATTAAAATTTACAAAGCTGGTACAATTAAACACATCATCTGTTTGAAAGTTTACATAAACAGATTAGCAAGATCCAAAGCTACCAAGGACAAGTGGCTGCCATAATTGGAACGCGGGTACATCTTTAATGCTAGCTTCCCACAAACGCAGCGAGTCCAGCTCTAAAATCTGCACGCAAGGTGCAGAAGTGTAGTATGAGTACAAGCGACCCCATGTACTCAGTAAGTATATTGTCTAACCTCGTCGAAGTAGTGACAAGAATTTTTAGTTTAAAAAAATACTCACTGTTATAACTTGTGCAGTAGACTAATAGTAGAAACAGTTATAGAGTAAGGGAACCATAAACAACTATGCGAGCCAGTAAACGATTACTAGTAGAAATCTCAGTAGTAATTCATAATTTTCCTAGTGTGAGAAGTATATTGAAGATATCAAATCAAATGGCACGGCAACACCCTTCGTGCTTTTATCTCTTCCTCACGATGTATATATATATATGTGTGTGTGTGTGTGTGTGTGTGTGTGTGCGTGCGTGTGTGTGTGTGTGTGTCAAATCAGTTAGAACGACAACACCCTTCGTGCATTTATCTCATCCTTGCCAAATGTGCATGTAGCAGTACCAACCAGGTAGAATAATTTATAATTTTAATGTCCACTAATTAGATAGTACCCAGATAGTAACAAAAATAACAAGTTGAAAACATATAGAAAATAGAAATAGACGTGATAGAGGGCACAAAAGTAATGATCGCAAGTATGGTATAAGACCATAAGTTTCACTAACTAAAATGATGGAAGGCTTAGATGTAAATATAACAAACAAGAAGAAAGAGTTTGATCTTTATAAGCTAACAAGTAAAGGCATGAATGACTAACATGGTATAAAGCTTGTATTAAAGTGCAACAAAATAGTTACGACATGGATGTAAATATAATAGCAGGAAGTAGGCATGATATTTGCAAGTTAAGTAAGTAAAAGGTATGGGCAACACCACAGCAATTGAGATAGAGAACAAAAGACAAGACAATAACGACAAGTCACGTGGGAAACATATATACGACAATGAAAGCTTAATATAAAGGCATGAACGTGTACACGAGGAAAGGATATCACAACATAATACATTTCCCTCGTCCTCTCCTACACGGAAACACCCATCGTGCCATGAACTCATGATAAAATAAAAGCAAGATAATATAAATAAAATGGCACGGCATCACCCTTCGTGCTTTACTCTCTCCCTCACATGATAATAAATATACAATGGCATGACATCACCCTTCGTGCTTTACACTCTTCCTCACATGATAATATATATACGCTATGGCATGGCATCACCCTTCGTACTTTACACTCTTCCTCACCAAACACATGTATATCAATGACAAGCAAGGTAGGAAGCATAAATAACATCAAGGAGAGTGGTTAAACGAATGTTCCAAATGAATCTCAATCACAACCTTCAAGCCGACAATAATTCATTAACCCTCAGGAACCTTAATTGTTTAAGTATTTCATCAATTCTCAAAATGATCTACAACTCAAGTATATCATCTAATATCTCGAGAGCAACGGTCGTAGCAATATATTAGTGATGAAGCATAATGATGACCGAATTAGACACATCAATGTTTCTCAACATTCCGTCAAATTTTAATCAGGTTATAATAAACTAAATCTTGGTTTCTAACATTTAATCCATATTCTTAGTATCTAGAAGTCAAGTAGGAATGAAGCAAGAAGGTCAAATAATTTTACAAGGCACAATTTATAGCATAATTTACCCTCGAGCATGATTAACTCTGGCACATGCATATATGCTCGTCACCTCATATATGTATCACCCCACATGTAGCAAATAATGTCAATTAGTAGAAAAAATTTTCTCAACAAGGCTAGGCAAGATACTTACCTCAAACAAGCTAAATCGATACACTAGAAGTTCCATCTCGCTCAAATCATCCTCCGAACGGCTCGAAACTAACCAAAAGCAACTCAAAATCATCAAATAATGCCATAGGAAGCAAATCAATCGATAAAGGTCTAATCTTTACACATTTATTCAAAGTCCACCGAAAAGTCAAATCCGGGCCCGCACCTCAGAGCCCGACTAAACTCACAAAATCTAACAACCCATTTTATTACGAGTCCAACCATGCTAATTTCACTAAATTCCGACTCCGAATCGATGTTCAAAATAAAAAATTCACATTAGGAAAGTTTAGACAAAAACCCCCAATTTCTCTTTTGAAACCCTTGATCAAATGCCAAAAACGAAGATAGATTAATGATATAAAATAAAACATGAGGAGAGAACATTTACCCCAATCCACATGGTGAAAAATTATTTCAAAAATTGCATCAATCCGAGCTCCATAGCTCCAAATATGTAAAAATGGCTGAAACCCCCGAAATAGAGTACTTTATATTCCATGGACAGAAATACCCTACACGATCGCGGGACATCCTTTGCAATCGAGAAGAACAAATGTTACTGCCATCAAAATACTATACATGTTCGCGATACTAGCCACGGGAACGTGATAACCACAGGTGCTAAGGCTCCACGAACGCGAACTAACTTGCGCGAACGCGATGAAGAATTCTTTAGCTCCAGCTGCAGCTCCTGCTCAACCTTACGCGTCCCCGATACCTCATGCGCGAACGCGAACAACAACCAATCCAACCATCCGCAATCGTGTACCACCTGCCACGTCTACGATGAACAAATCCACCAATAGACCGAATTACTCTTCGCGATCACGATTGGACCTTCGCGATTGCGAAGAACACTAGGGGCATCAGATGACAGCAAAAACCAGCAATGCATGAAAACTCAAAAATGGTCCGAAATCAATCCGAAACACATCCGACCCCCACCCCTCTCCCACGGGACCCCGTCCGAACATACCAACAAGTACCATAATGTAGCACGGACCTACTCGAGGCCTCAAATCACACATAACAACATCGAAACGACGAATCGCACCTCAAATCAAAATCAATGAATTTTCAACTTTTAACTTCCAAAACTCGCGTCGAAACATATCAAATCAACCAAGAATGAACTCAAATTTTGCACACAAGTCTCAAATGACAAATCGAAGCTTTTCCAATCCCCAGAAACCACAATCCGAATCTGATATCCTCAAAGTCAACTTCCGGTCAAACTTATGAACTTTCCGAACATTCAAATTTCCAACTTTCGCCAATTAATGCCAAATCCTTCTAGAAAATATCCAAATGCAAATTCGGACATACGCCCGAGTCTAAAATCACCATCCGGACCTAACGGAGCCATCAAAACTCCAATCCGAGGTCAAATGCTAAAAAGTCAAACTTGATCAACTCTTCCAACTTAAAGCTTCAATCCTGAAGTTCATTTTTTCAAATCGATTCCGAGTAACTTGAAAACCAAAACTGACGATTCACACAAGTTATAATACATCATGCGGAGATACTCGTGCCCTCAAACTACCGAGCGAAGTGCAAATGCTCAAAACGACCGGTCGGGTCGTTACATTCTTCCCCACTTAAATATATGTTCGTCCTCGAACGTGCCAAGAGTTGTTCCGAGGCCATCAAATCACGATGTAACCTTACCATGCACATACTCGGGGGTGATCCCATGTCACCCTAGGCCTTATAAGCCTGACGATACAACATAACTGAAGATCCTTACTTCAACCTTAGCCCATAATCCTTAGAGCCCAAATTTCCAACATCTGAAATTCCTTACAAGGCCCGAACCTCGCATCTACACACTGTATAAATCTGAACAAGCTGTATTAAGTCATAACCATAACCCCAGATGTGATCACATGATATACCCCATCACTCAGATACTCGCAGCAATAACTGCTGACCACCACGGCTGCCCAAAAACAAATTTGGTATCGGTAGTAAACCTCATATCAATTAAAACCTTGTTCAAAACCTTCATACACTACCGTTGATGAAAGAAGCACGCAGAATCTCTTACCACTAATCTGATCAATAAGCCAAGAAGCTCACTCGTCCGACCAGGGCCATTGTCCAAATCCTTAGCAGAAATACAGTATCATTCTTCCAAACAATCCTTATCCCAATACGATAGTGCAAATCTCAGCCAATATAAGCAGCCTAACCGACAAGTCTCACCAAAATCATATGGAGCCCCACACAACGCGGTTCCGTACACTCAACAAGTAATAATTCAGACATGATAAATAACGGTAGGAAAGTTAAATCAGAAGACTACTAAGCCAGTTAAGCAGGCAAGGTAATTTTGACATTTTCCTATGAACTATTTTCAACAAGGTGAAAGCAAAATACACAAAATAAAACATAAGGAGTTACATTTCATCACAGTATCGTTGGAGCGCGCTACCCGATCCCGTCATATCTATCCACATAGGGTACCCATCGAGCCATAATACTCGGGCTCACTGATCACATGTGTTTCAACATCAAACACGAGAGAGCACCAACATAACTATGGGAAGGTGATTAGGCACAAAAAATACCAAGAAAGACAAGCACAACTATGGTGCAATAATCAACATCACGAGGGCCATCCTGCCCATAAGGCCCATACGGAATTACAATATGCGTGCGAAAAATCATGTAACCATCACAACCCGTCATAGCATAAGAGAGAAACGCATAACTTAAACCAAGGCGCGAATAACATCCATTCCGCGCAATGATATACCTGTGCTAATAGCTGCGCAGGAGCAAGCAAATCCGATCTGATACAGAATACACATTCTCATTAGGCCCACAAATACTCCCCAAACCAAATTCCGATCATTCCCAAACAGGTAAATAACCTTCCAAAAGTCCATAGCAACCTTTCCATAACACACACCATCCATCACCCAATCCTCAATGTTTCTTCACAATTCGCAATCAAGGAATAGTGTCTGCCAACGAGAACATCCAGTCTCCGAACCTCATGTATACAAAAATTTCCATATCCGATCTCAACATCACTACTCAAATGGCCGATATGTCACTCATACCCATCATCTTACAGAAAAATACCAACAAGTCAAAACAAAATGCACCTGCCAACAGGAGAACTCTCCTCCGGCCATAGAAAATAGTGCCAGCATAATCTTAAACAGCCGAAATCGTCCATGTCATCAAGAACTCATTTCCTTCCCTCCAAAACTAAACAGCAGCCTTGTACATGCAACTTTTCAACCCCACACGACGCATCGCCTCTAACATGCTAACTCGTGACACTACGAAAATTTCATAATCAACTGAACCATGAGCAATTTGAACATCTCATCTACCGCGAACCTTCTATTTAACTCAATGCAGGAGAACATCACCACACACAAAATAGCTTCTATACCCGTAACAAACACCAACTCCGGCCGTGGTCATAATTATGATGAATTCTTTGGAACTCATTAACACGTAATCGAGTCATTAGAACTGATCGCCTCTAACTCAACCGAGTCACGCAGACTGCCAACCCGAAAGTAACTCAATCCGATATGCTCGCTCTGAAGGAACCTTCTGCGAATTCGAAGCCGTTTCTTGCATCCCTCCAATATTGCCATGTAGATTCTTTCTTGACATAGAACTACCGCAGATCCGATCACCATTCGCTACCGATCTCAACCCTACCCATACACAAATTCAGAAGTCCTTAAATGCTACATAAGACCTGGAACTCATCAGAACCTTCTCGACAGCCAATCACCTTACTCTGATCTTCAATACATAGCTAATACGCATCGAGCAACTCGCGTTTCACCAGCACATGACTATTCGAAAAAATAACCAAGCAATCCCTCGGCCCGGAAAATGATATAACACATGATCCTACAATCTGATCGTCATTAGCAGACTCCCCCACTTAGTCCGAAGCCATAGAACACCTCATCGGCAATCCAAAGTACCATATCTTCATAGCATGCTCCGATCCCGTACGACTATTTAGCTGAATGCTTCAAAAACTCATGCAATACTAGTCATAGATCACTCCAAAGACTCTGCCCAACGCTTACCCATCCTTGCAATAGTCAAACAACTTCCCCATATGCTCTGAAATGATAATATATGCACCACCAAATGGAAACCTCATACAAAACACACGATCCAAACTCATCACGCAGGAGATGACCCACCGGCTGTTCTCAAATCTACACCTTACCATGAACCCACCTTAATCACAACAGCTAGGCCACCAGCCAGTCTTCCCAAGTCTGTGCTCACCAACCAGATATAAGAACTCGCCTCATTCCACAAATATGAACGACTGGAAGATTTAACACATCTGCTCCTGAGAATAGACAACACATTGCGATGATAATCAAGCATCCATAGCCCTTCGAATACATCCGCTGCATCACAGATCGTCGACGCATAGTGAATACTGAGTGCGCCACATCGCATATGGACGAATAAAAAGAATCAAAATCGTAGGTTTCAAGCTGAAACAAGGCCGCATGATAAGGAAAGAAGAAATGGAAGTTTTCCTAAATGCCATGTAGCCTCTCGAAGATAGGTATGGACGTCATCATACCGATCCGCGAGACTCTACTAGACACTTGCTCATGACTGCTAGAACCTACGAACCTAGTGCTCTGGTACCAACTTGTCACGATCCAAAATTCACTAGTCGTGATGGCACCTAACTCGACCTGCTAACATTCAATACAATCTAAATGAGATTTATAAGAAAACAGTGAAGAATTATCTGAACATTTATATATTAACCAAGGACTGGTAGTATGAATCATGAGCTTCTAAGAATTTGAAATTTACAAAGCTGGTACAATTAAACACATAATCTGTTTGAAAGTTTACATAAACAGATAGCAAGATCCAAAGCTACCAAGGACAAGTGGCAGCCATAATTGGAATGCAGGTACATCTTCAATGCCAACTCCCGACACACACAGCGACTCCAGCTCCAAAATCTGCACGTAAGGTGCAGAACTGTAGTATGAGTACAACCGATCCCATAAACTCAGTAAGTATATTGTCTAACCTCGTCGAAGTTGTGACGAGGATTTTAGTCTAAAAAGATACTCACTGTTATAACCTGTGCAGTAGATTAATAGTAGAAACAATTATAGAAAATAACAAATAAGGGTGCCATAAACAACTATGCGAGGCAGTAAACGATTACTAGGAGAAATCTCAGTAGTAAATTCATAATTTTCCTGGTTTGAGAAGTATATTCAAGATATCAAATTAAATGGCACGGTAACACCCTTCGTGCTTTTATCTCTTCCTTACCACATATATATAAATATGTGTCAAATCAATTAGCACGGCAACGCCCTTCGTGCATCTATCTCATCCTTGCCAAATGTACATGTAGAAGTACCAACCAGGCAGAATAATTTACAATATTAATGTCTACTAGGTAGAGAGTACATAGAAAATAGAAATAGACGTAATAGAGGGCACAAAAGTAATGATAGCAAGTATGGTAGAAGAACATAAATTTCAGTAACTAATATGGTGGAAGGCTTAGATGTAAATATAACAAACAAGAAGAAAGAGCTTGATCTTTATAAGCTAACAAGTAAAGGCATGAATGACTAACATGGTATAAGGCTTGTACTAAAGTGCAACAAAATAGTTACGACATGGATGTAAGTATAACAGCACGAAGTAGGCATGATATTTGCAAGTTAAGCAAGTACAAGGCGTGGGCAACACAACAACAATTGAGATAGAGAACAAAAGATAGGACAATAACGACATGTCACATAGGAAACATAGGTACGACAATGACAGCTCAATATAAAGGCATGAACGTATACACGAGGAAAGGATATCACAACATAATACATTTCCCTCGTCCTCGCCTGCACGGAAACACCCATCATGCCATGAACTCGTGATAATATAAAAGCATGATAATATAAATGAAATGACCCGGGGCCGCACCTCAGAACCCGACAAAACTCACAAAATCCGACAACCCATTCAATTATGAGTCTAACCATACTAATTTCCCTCAATTCTGACTCCAAATCGATGTTCAAGCTCAATAATTCACTTTAAGAAAGTTTAGACAAAAACCCCCAATTTCTCTTTTGAAACCCTTGATCAAATGCCAAAAATGAAGATAGATTCATGATAGAAAATTAAAAATGAGTAGAGAACACTTATCCTAATTTATATGGTGAAAATTATTTCAAAAATCGCCTCAATCCGAGATCCATAGCTCCAAATATGTAAAAATGACTGAAACCCCCGAAATAGAGTACTTTATATTCACTAGACTGAAATACCCTACGCGATGGGGGGACATCCTTCGCGATCGCGAAGAACAAATGCTACTGCCATCAAAATACTCTACACGTTCGCGATACTGGCCACACGAACGCGATAACCACAGGTGTTAAGGCTCCGCTAATGCGAACTGACTTGCACGAACGCGATGAAGAATTCTCCAGCTCCAGCTCCAGCTCCAGCTTCAGCTCCTGATCAACCCTACGCGTCCCCGATACCCCATGCGCGAACGCGAACAACAACCAATCCAACCTTCAGCGATCGCGTACCACCTGCCGCGTCCGCGATGGACAAATCCACCAGTAGACCGAATTACTCCTTGCGATCGCGATCGCGAAGAACACTAGGCGCATCAAATGACAGCAAAAACCAGCAATGCATGAAAACTCCAAAATGGTCCGAAATTAATCCGAAACACATCCAACCCCCCTCCCTCGGGACCCCGTCCGAACATACCAACAAGTACCATAATGTAGCACGGACCTACTTGAGGCCTCAAATCACACATAACAACATCGAAACGACAAATCGCACTTCGAATCAAAATCAATGAACTTTGAACTTTCAACTTCCAAAACTCGCGTCGACACATATCATATCAACCCGGAATGAACTCAAATTTTGCACACAAGTCCGAAATGACATATCGAAGCTATTCCAATCTCCGAAAACATAATCTGAATTTGATATCCTCAAAGTCAACTTCCGATCAAACTTATGAACTTTCTGAACCTTTAAATTTCCAACTTTCGCCAGTTAGTGCCGCATCCTTCTAGAAATATCCAAATGCAAATCCGGGCATACACCCGAGTCCAAAATCACCATCTGGACCTAAAGGAATCATCAAAACTCCAATCCGAGGTCAAATGCTAAAAAGTCAAACTTGGTAAACTCTTCCAACTTAAAGCTTCAATCCTAAAGTTCATTCTTCCAAATCAATGTCGAGTAACTTGAAAACTAAAACCGACGATTTACACAAGTCATAATACGTCATGCGAAAATACTCGTACTCTCAAACTGCAGTGCGAAGTGCAAATGCTCAAAACGATGGATCGGGACATTACACAGGGCCCAAAAGTCTTATTATGGACTCGAAGTAGTAAAGAAACTTTTTTCAAATTTTCTAAAAACTAAACAATTTCCGAATAAATGGAACACTCCTATCTATGTTTTGTTTTTCTTCCACCGTCTATTTATGTTTTCGAAAACAAAGCCAATCGCCATCAACCGCTACCAAGCAAACGAAACGACAATTATTTTATTCAAAGTTTAGGAAAGTTCATCACTTTAATCAGAATTAGGGCCAAAAGGATAGTCTGCAGGATAAACCAAACAGTCCTCAGCAGATTAGTGCAATTTGGGAAATAACGTGTAAGACTACTGAGATTTCAAAGAAACTCAAATTGGTGCAAACCCAAATGGAATCCGAGGAAGATGAAACCCCCTATCTACACTCAAAGCGGAGCAGACCCACAAACCATATTGCTCAATTTCCATCAACTTCAGTGCAAGATTCAAGCTTTAATATCCCTATTCTCCCAGCTGAACTCATCACTGAAATCCTCTCAAGGCTTCCAGTGAAAACCCTCTTGAAATTCAGGTGTGTTTCAAAATCTTGGCTTTCTTTAATCTCTAGCACCGAATTTGTCAAGACCCATCTTAGTATATCTGCTAATAACAAGGACTATACCCATCATAGGGTTATGTTGAGTTTTGTTCAACCTGAATACAATCTTAAGGACTGTTCCCTTAGTTCTTTACTTTATGGTTCTGTTACTGACGCGTTGGACATGGATTATCCCATGAAAAACCCTCATCAATCTGTTTGGATTGTGGGTTCTATCAATGGAATGATTTGTCTTGCCATTGAGGAAAATGCCTTGTTTCTATGGAATCCATCTATTAGGAAGTTCAAGAAATTGCCCGACTCTAGACCTACATTAAAGTGTGGTTATTATTTCATGTATGGTTTTGGATATGATGAGCTTCATGATGATTACAAGGTAGTGGGTATTTTCTGTACTTTCGGTTCTGGTGGTTCCTATGATGTTGAAGTCAAAATATATGGTCTAAAGAGTGATTCTTGGAGAAATGTTGATGATTATCAGGGTGGGGTATTACTGAATGATTCGGGTAAGTTTGTGAACGAAAAGCTTCATTGGGCTACTACTGCTGGTCTTGGTGTGTATAATGGCTGGGAAATCATTTCTATTGATTTGACTGATGAGAAATGGGGAAAGGTGGAGCAGCCCTGCTATGGAGAAGGAAGAATTGATTTTGTATTGGGGGTTTTGGGAGATGATCTTTGCGTGCTATGTAATTATCAGAGAACTTGGGCAGATGTGTGGGTTATGAAGGAGTATGGCGTTAAAGAGTCTTGGACAAAAATGTATTCCATCAGATGTCCTAACGATCCTGGGAAGTATATGTTTTCTCCACCCCTTTGCATGTCAAATAAAGGTGAAATTTTGCTTGTGTTTGGATCAATTTTCATGAAATACAATCCTGATGATGACTCGATCAGCTATCCAGAGGTGACTAACTTTGATGCATGTCTTGAGGCGGAAATCTACATTGAAAGCCTAGTTTGTCCCCTTCTACAAAATGAACCAAGGACGCAAGAACAATGAAGGCTGCAGGAGGTCAGATGAATGACCATCCTGTAACTTACAACATGTAAGAGCTCTCTTTTTTGCAGTTTTTATAAATACTCGTTTGCTCTGTTTCTTTCTCAAATATAGAGCAAGACGTCACATACGGGACATCTTGATACCTTGTTTGTCCTTTTTCATTTTTGCATAATTCCATGAGACAACAATTACTTGCAAGATCAATTATTCGGTTGTAGTTTTTAGTGTCTAACACTACGTAAATGGCATTGGATATTTCCTTTTCTCTTGTTGAGAAGTTTCGTAAGGGTTTTTTTTCACAAAATGAGCATAAGAGCACCAGGGACACGGAAATCATGTAAGGGGAATGTGCGTAACCCTTGACAGGGTTATTGTTTGATCGAGGGCCCACATTTACTAGTCTTCTTCGGTGTAACTTACAACAACAACATACCCAGCATTATCCCACATCGTGGGGTGTGGGGAGGGTAGTGTGTACGCAGACCATACCCCTACCTTTGTGAAGGTTCTTCGGTGAAACTTAACATGGAAAAAGAGGAAATATGGGAATATGGAATAAGAGTTAAAGTAAAACATCCAGTTCTGGTGTTTCTCCCTGCTGCCTATAGCTTACTGTTAATTTTCTTTGGGACTATCTTCTCATTCTGGTACATATTTGGTCAATTGGCTGAGTTTTCTTTCAGTTTTGTAATAACGTCGATTTGAACAAAAGTGAAGTGGAAGGAGAAAGCAGCTGAGGAGACTGATTTAGCTGTTATGATCACTAGAGTAGATTGGAGGAGGGTCCAGTAGATAGGGGAATCTACAGAAAAAAAATTGGAATTTAGAGCTTTTATTAAAGATGGTCCTGTCTTCTAAGTTACTAAAGTGCAAATTCTTTTCATCTTTGTTATTTTAAACAGGAAGTTTCCCTGCTATAAAGAACTCTTTTCTCTTGTTTGTAAATAGAGGTGCAAATGTATTGTAGTTTAACTTCTTTCAGAATTCTTAGGTGCTATGGTTATGTTTCATCAAGTGAGAGATGAATAGCTTTGTCTAATACCATCTCATAGAGAACTCTATTTCATTATGAAGTAACTTTTTATTGGGACTTTGTGAAATCTATACAAACTCAATGTAGTGAAGCATATACAAACAATGAAATATAGCTAATCCTTGTTGGAAACCAACTTCAAGAATTTGACACTTATGGATTTACTTATTGTTGTGGCTCTATTTGTCGGGTTTCATCCTTTGCGAGACACTAAATTGAGGAAAGAGGAGAGAAATTTAATGGAACAATATGAGGGGAAAAGGTTAAAAAGCCAACGGGTTTGCAGGTGGAAACTCTTGTGAGTCAATATAGTGGAGCTAGGGAGGGCCATGCCTTCTGTGAAGAGCTGATCAAATAACCCATTTTTTGGGCAGGCCAATATGTTGCACGTGGATCAGCATGAGTGTCTCATGTGACTCTTTCTTAATTTTATTTTCTTTTGGAATGTATTAGACTACAATACTACATATATCAATTGTGCACCATCTTCATGCAGTCTAGAGTCTAGACTTCAGATTACTACCTGTGTTTGTTCATCTTCACTGCTTAGAACGGAAACCGAAGCACCTCTGAGATATCTCAAATGTGGGGAAATGGAGCTTCGTCTTTTTTGCTTAAACAAGGCCAGGAGCTTATGTTTGATACTTGTTAAATGTAGACTATGTTGAGACTAGTTCTTCATGTGTTTCTTTCTAGTTCTACACTGCTCGTACTTGTCATATGAGTTGTCAATGAGGTTCTTTATTAACTGTTTTTTATTATTGAACTTTCAGGAAGTGAAAAGCTATGTTAAGAACAACTAATTCACCACTTGCCGACTGCATGACGCGCAATGAGGAAGCATGGGTTTTCCCTGTTTTACTGTTCATTGTGATGTACTAATGTTATTCGATGTGCATATAGTTGGTAGCTTGAAATTGCATATCTCGTCGTTGATAGCTTGAAGTCAAGTTCCCCACAACAAAATGTGGAACAAGTTTCTCCTTCCCTTAAATGTCTGTTGTATGTAGACTGATCTGAATTAGATGTTGATCTACCATCTGTTACTTATGATGATCTTAGTTCTAATGTTATCTTTGTCAACGAAAAGGAAACAGAAGCCAAAAAGAGTTGTCCAATGATACATATTGAAACAGGCTAGCTCATGAAGTGATACATTTGTTGGTAATTTTCTGATATTGGTTGAGAAAACTGTGTCAACCAGCATTATCCCGTTTAAGGCTCGAGACACTAATTTAGAGCTATATAATGTTCATCATATGTTTCCTTTTCATGGTTTATATACTATTATTTCCTTTTCAATGAATGATGTGACTATGCTTCTCCTGAGTCGAGGGTCTATCGGAAACAGTCTTTCTACTTGAAATAGTCTTTCTACCTTCACCGGGTAGGGGTAAGACTATGTACAAATTACCCTTTCAAGACTTCACTTGTAGGATACATTGAGTTTGTTGTTGTATAATGTTCATTTATCTTTTACAGTAGCAACATAGTTAGAAATCAATGTTATCTGATTACCTAATATGAGGAATAAGAATAAATTTAATCTTGAGACATGTTTAAGATTTGATACTAGTGCTATTCAAGTCTAGAATAGGATCCAACAAGATGAAAGCTTATTTTCATAACTTAATAGATTTAGTTTCATTAGTGGATCTAGCCTTTTGGCTCATTTACACTTACAATATGCGTACACAATTTTGAAATGTACAGCATTGATTTGTTTATAGACAAGACTATTGTGTAAGTATGTCTGCTACTCCTTGCAGACGAATTTTGTTGTCGGCTTCCTCGAGATTGATTTTGTTTTATAACAGGAGCCTGCTTTTGCATTAATTCAAATTTTGATTTGATATATTGAGGAGTTCATTTTATACACTACACTATTTTTATAATTTTTTTTGTATTATCTTTATTATTAACTATTCATTCTCCAAATTATTTTTCAAGACTTTTGAAAATACTATCATGTTAAATTGTAAAATGCACATTTTTATTTATTATTTTTAAAAAGTTCAAATTCAACAACTAAAAGTAAACCATGGGAGTAATTGCAATAAGCATAGTGAATGTGACCCACCTATTTCAGGAAAAGATATAAATTGTAATAATGAGACAACACTTTCATATGATATCTTTATATTTCTGCAATTCTCTTAGGCAAAAAACAAAAAAACATTTCGCAAACTCCACATAAAGTTTTTCAAGAACAGCTGGATGCTATTGATTTTTCAGTAGCAATGGAAACATCTGAAGGAACAAACCTTTTGCCCCAAGAATTATCAACCCTCCCACAAGAACTCATCATTGAAATTCTGGTCAGATTACCTGTCAAACTCCTCTTGAAATTCAGGTGTGTTTCAAAATCATGGCTTTCTTTACTCTCAAATACTGAATTCCACAAAACCCATATCAATTTTTCCATAAAGAATCCCAAAATGGCTGATTATACAATTGTTGGTGTAGCCTCAGTCTCTGGTTTAGGTAAAATCTGCCATGTTTACACCATACCGTGTGAAAATTCATTTATTACTGTGGCTAAACATGGTTGTCCTCCTAAATCTTTGCCTCTCTCGGCTTGGCTTTTGGGTTCTTGCAATGGTTTAATTTGCTTAACTAGTGACTCATTTACACTAATGCTATTGAATCCATGTACTGGAAAGTTTAATGTATTTCCTGATACAATGTCTCAGTATAAAGTTGGTGCTGGTGGTTGTTATGTTAGATATGGATTTGGTTATGATGCATCTATTGAAGATTATAAAGTTGTCAAGATCTTTAGTTTTCCTCAGGGTGAGGGCAGACATGAGAACATAGTTAAGGTTTATAGCTTAAAGGCTAATTCTTGGTCGACTATTCAGGGTTTTAATAGTGGTCGTATAAATGGAATGGTGGGTGTGTTTTCAAATGGGGCTCTTCATTGGGATGTTTGCCATCCTCATATTTCGTGTGCTTCTTCGGAGACTGTTACTTTTGATTTGGCTGCAGAGAAATATGGAAAATTACCACTGCCTAGTTATGAAGATGGAGGTATTCATTGGACATTAGGCGTTTCAAGAGGGCGTTTAGTTGCTTGTTGCAACTATGAAACAAATAAGGCAGATATGTGGGTGATGAAGGAGTATGGTGTCGAGAAATCCTGGAGTAAGTTGGTTGCCATCTCGTTGCCTGTTGATCGTAGAGTTGATATCACTCCATTGTATATGGTAGAGAATGGTGATGAAGTTCTGCTGAAGCTTGGCACAGGGCTAATACTGTACAATTCAAGGAATGCATCATTCAAGCGACTTGCCGATTATGTGTCAGGTGATTTCCTTCAAGTTCAAGTGGCCACCTACTTAGAGAGCCTTACTTCACCTCATATTTAGTGATGTGATGATAGGTTACGCGTTGAAAGCAAAAAAAGAGAGAGTAAAAGATCTTTCTGATTGCCTGGTATCCCTGTTCTCAAATTTATTGATAACTTTGTGTCTTGTCATATTTTTTCGCATTTTCCTTATCTAGTAAGCAATGTCAGAGGAAAATTACACTGATAGGTTAAAATTTTATTCTATACGTATATTCTATATATGTTGATTCCCCTTTATTTCTTTGTATATTTACTTATTTATATTTTGACTTCATTTAATGAAAATTCTGGCTCCGTTACCGCTTGTAAGGTGCTTGGCCTGCAACATTGAACTGAGAAACGCTACAATTATCATGCTCAATTGGAGTTCTATATTTCTACACAATTCATATCATGCGCCATGTTGTTACAAAATCCTTGAATCCACTAAAGATCAATGCCAAATAGGAAAGATTTGTGGTAATAAACAGCTGCCTGAATGCATATTAAATATGTACTGATCATCTTCTCGTGAGCTTCATGAAAGTTCCTAGTGTAATTTGGTTTGTTTTGATAGGTTGTTGAACAACTAGGCTAGCAAGTTCCCTTCGGGGACATACAATAAAAGAATTTTGTGAATATACAAAAGAGTAAAGTAGCTTGTTACAATAAGGACACTTCTTTGCTCAAGTAGTTTTGAGGTTGATTCCTCGAGATCTACGTGCTGCAAGTTTTTCCCGTGTAAATTTTGGCATGTTCTTGCTCTCCAGGAACTGGGGTTATGCATCTCTCTGGTGCTCGTTAAATGCTCTCCTTCAAGAATTACACCCACAAAAACAGATATGTGCGCGTGTGTGTTTGTTTGTGTGTGAGAGTGTCGTTTGTGGGGGGGAAAAGGG
>MCJB01015219.1:6207-66158 GCA_002018475.1 Nicotiana obtusifolia | reverse complement strand
GGGGGGGGGGATGCAATGGTAGAACAGTGAAATTCGAAAACATGAAGAATTAAAAGGAACAACAAACAAAGAAACTACTGGCAGCTGATTATTTTAGTTTATTTCACAAATAGATGCAGCTGTTAAGTGTTGTTGATCTCCTCAAGATGGAGCTCATGGGCAATAAGGCGCACACTTTAGTAACTTGTTGCCTGCATTAAAAGACCAACTAAATGAGGCGAAACACCCAACTCGTGTTGCTTGTAGCTTCAGAGCCGAGCCGATGCCTCAACTGAACTTTTAAGAACACAACAACAAAGTCATAAGATACCAGCACAAATCACGGCTTCCCTTTTTGTACAATGCCCTTTTGATCGTCGGATATAAGTGGATGAGGTAAATATTGCTTAGTATTCTTTCATATTTTCCCTTCTTGTCCTTTTCTGCATGTTACTGAAGAAGGGGAAATATGAAATTAACATTTTTCAATAATCAATTTTACTGTCAAAAAAGCAATTCAACAATTACAAATCTGCAATACGGAGTTGTGTTGGTAAATTTATAGACGGAAGACTTCACTGGATTGCCTACCTCGAGATTAGGAGTCGTGTAGACTGCTCAAAATTTATTTTATCATTAGACCTCGTAAATGAGACATGCGGTAATATAGCATTGCCCAACTTTGGTGATAAGTTTGACTGGCGACTAGAGAGTTTGGGAAGTAATCTGTGTGTATTCCTTCGACCGACTTGATTATCACCGAATGGATGTGTGGGTGATGAAGGAGCATGGACTTGGGGAGCCGTCGAATTTGGTGATTTCTGTCCCTCTCTGTAATTCTGGTCGTCCTTGGCCAATATTCATCTTCCAGAATGATGAAATTTTACTGAAAGGTGGTTCAATGTTATTGTTATATAATTCGACACACAACAGTTTCAAGAGTTCTAAGGTCCAGGGCGATTTTGGTTATATACCAAGCCTCGTTTCTGCCAAATTCATTGGTGGAATTTAAAGAGCTGAGGATCAATGAGTGAAGGATCACTTAGCATTAGTCAAATTCACTGCATTAAAACAGTTGAAAGAATTACAAATCCGCATTGTTGGTAAAACTTGGACTCCTCTGTTTCAACAGTCCTTACTGGACTTTCTCTTTTAGTTTCTATTTTCAATTTCTGCAGAGTTATTTAATTCCGTTCCTAGTTAATAGCATGAATGGTTACCATTTGAAAACGAATAAACCATTTAAAGTTGTTAAATAAGAGATGTGAAATCTCCATTGGAATCTCTCTGACTAAGTTATAGCTGGAAAAATTAATGAACTTGACAAATGGAATTGTTTTAATATACTGGATTATTTTCCTTTAAACAGTGAAATTCTAAAAAAGAATTGGTGTGACTTCAACTATTTTGTTTAGGGAGAGGTCAAGATTTATAGATATTTGAGTATTAGATTCCAGAGGAGATTTCCATGTAATGTGATTGGATTGTAAATATAGAGTAACCAAAGTTAGATGTCAAAACTTTCTAGCATCTTTCAACAACTTACTTTCTTCTTTCTTCAGCTTGAGCCTTGAGATATGCTCCATTAGGATGGCCTTTTCCTTTGACTTACACAATATTAACAATGTAATTTGCACGTTCTTATCAACATGTATGAAATAGTTTTGGTACACTTCAATGGCTAAACTTTCCCCCATCTTTGACAGTACTGAATCTTTGTTGCCGTCAAATGGATGGTTTCTTACACGAGAACCACAATTAACAATCTAATTGGTCCACTTCCTGATCCTGCTATCATGATAGAATTATTTCGTAATGGCAATCAATTAAATTGGAAATTAACCAAAAACATTAGGTGCTTCCCGAAACATTAGATTTTCCATCTTAGCTTGAATCTAATGCAGAGAAAAAATAAATCAAAATCAGCTCATCTCAACTACAAAACAGTTACCAATTTAGCTCCAAAGCATATTAGTTAGTAAACGATTGGTTAGCATGTGATGTTAGTTACTACTTTTTAAAAGCCAAAAACATCAAGGTTCCCAGTTGCATGACCCTGATGGAAATATCATAGGAGGCAGCAAAATACAAGGAGAAGGACATATTAGTATTATATTTCACATGAAACTGTGGGTATCCAGCGGAACCGGGAGGCCCGGCCTTGTCCCTGCCCGGTCCGACAGAAATAAGGGGGATGGTTTTCGGGGAAGGAACGTGGGATGGGACAGGACATGATTGCCGTTTCGTCCTGGTAGCTCGGCCCGGTTAAGGCCCGGTCCCTGTCCCCTAGCTTGGCATAATTTTCTTTTCTTTTTTAAAAAGTTAGCTGTTGACGGGCTTCAAAAAACTAGTTGTTGCAAACTGTAAAAAATATCCGTTGCTAACTTTAAAAAATAGCCGTTGCCAACTTAAATTAATAAAAGAGGAAAAACATAATTAGGTAATATTTAAAGAAAATTTGCAAAACTATAGCAACATTAGTTAATTATCATCCACGGCACCTAAATATTAACATATCATGATAGCTTTCAAATAAATGTTCCTAAAATTCGGCCAGACAAGAATCATTCCCATAGGTCAATTGATTTTTGGTTCTTTACAAACTTGTTTTTAATTTTATGACTCTATCTTTTTTTTTTACACATGAGAGATTTACTTTTACACATAAGAGATCCCTTTTGCACATAAGAGATTCAAAAGCTCATTTTTTTAATTCTAAAATTATAAAGGGGCATGATGTACAAATAGCACCATTTTCCCAATTGTTCCTATTTTTTCGCTCAGATTTTTTATCTTACGTAACTGATACAATCCTTCTATTCTTTTTTCTCTTCCCTTTTCTAATGCCTTTCTTCTTATTTTCTTTTTGTATATGCAAAATTCTTCCTTCCGTTTCTTCCTTTGGAGTTAAAATTCGGATAATAACAAATTATTTGAACATGATACAAATTCAACCGGCGGTTCTTATAATTTTCTATTTCAATGGTATATGTGATAAATAGTATAATAGAGGTATATATCTATATATATATTATTATAAAAGGATGAATACAATGTCAGTTTACAAAAATAACCTAATAATATTAAGCATAATAACTCATAATAAAAGGATATAATCGAAATTTTAAATATTAGCCTTATAATCCTATTAGTTTTAGGACATAATACTACACATTCCTACATGATTACCTTTAGGAATCCTATTAGTATAATTACTTTTGGCGGTTTAAATCATATAAAATTGAACAATTAAATATCTTTAGTCATGTAATCTTATTACTTTTAGGATATACTTCTTATAAATTTATATTACTAATTTAATTCGAAAATATATTGCAATGTCCTATTACAAATTTAATTTGAGAATGTATTATATTGCCCAAATTCATTTAGAAAAAGGAAAGCATGTTTTATTATAAAATCATAAATACAATATTAATATACCAAAAATAGCCCTAAAATATTAAGGGGAAGAACTCATAGGGAATGGATATAACTGCAATAACCTATTCTTTGAACTATAATACCTTCTTTTCTAATTAATAAAATTTTGTTATTAAATTCTTATTAAAAATATGTAAGAAGGTTTAATAAAATCAATTTCATAAGAATCATCCGTATTAGCAATACATTACCACTCCATAGTGTCCAATACATACACACACACACACACACACACACACACACACACACACACATATATATATATATATATATATATATATATATATATATTAAATGGATAGCATAAAGAGTTAAAATTGAGGAAAAAAATACCCCCATGATAATATATTTTTATATTATATTTAAATTCTTTTTTACTCAAATAATTTTTTAATTAATTTTTCGTGTAATATTAAAAAATACTCAATTATTAAACAACAACTAAGAAAATATTTAAGAATATAAATGTGTGATAAAGAGAAAAAAAAATGGTTGGTAAGAGTCAATACCAATAATGATTCTACTAAGATAAAGATCTAAAAGTGAAATGTTATATTATCATCTTTTACTCTTTGAAAATAAAATTTATAGTGGATAAAATTATAGTTAATATTAAATATTCAGAACAAGAAATGAACTAATACTAAGATCTGAATCAACATAGAATAAATTATTTTTTGTGTTACAACCAAAAAATTAAATTTTTTAATTAATTATTTAGCAAGAGAATCTAATTCAATTATTTTTTAAATTCATCATACGAGTAAAATTCTTATTCAAGTTAAATAAAATTTTAGGATACATAAATTTATTCCATAAAATAAGCGTTAGAACACAAAGTAAAAATGTTAGTATATTATTACGAATCAAACTTACTATACAAGTGACTGAAGAAGCACAATCAAAGCTAAATCCTAATCAAGAACAAGCTTTCAAGACTATATTATAAAGAGTCGACTATGGTATATTTCTATGTCATGCATTACTTGCAAATATCATATTAAGAGGCATGACACTGCTAGCAATAATAGCAAGTGGTGTACCAATAACGATTTTATTGTGAGGCCACCCACTTTAGATTTGATATACCTCTTCAAACAACTTAAATAACTATCACAAATATATCAAAGTATAGCAATGGTGCTAAATTTATAAGGAAAGAAAAGTTGATAATATGGGATGAAACGCTTATGGCAAAGTGTCACATTGTAATGACCTGGCCAGTCGTTTTGAGTACTACAGCCCCGTTCCCCCATTTACTGCTCATTTTGTGCTTCACAGTTGTTATGTGACTTGTCGGGGTAATTGGTTTGGGTCCGATGAGGTTTCAAAATGAATTGAGATACTTTGTCTCAAGGATGAAAACTTAAGTTGAAAAGGTTGATCGGATGTTGACTTATGTGTAAACGACTCCGGAATAGAGTTTTGATGATTTCAATAGCTCCGTATGGTAATTTTGGACTTAGGAGTGTGTCCGAAAAAATATTTGGAAGTTCGTAGTTAAATTAGGCTTGAAATGGCGAAAATAGGCAATTTAAGTTTGAAAGTTTGACCGGGGAGTTGACTTTTTGATATTGGGGTCGGAACCCAGTTCTGAAAATTTGAATAGGTCCATCATGTCATTTATGACTTGTGTGCAAAATTTTGAGGTCAATCGAACTTAATTTGATAGGTTTCGGCATCGAATGTAAAAGTTAAAAATTGTTAATTTTTATTAGGCTTGAATTGGGTTCGATTCGTGATTTTAGTGTTATTTGATGTGATTTGAGACCTCGAGTAGGTCTGTGTTATGTTATGGGACTTGTTAGTATATTTAGATTGGGTCTCGACTAGCTCGGGTAAATTTCAGGGTGAGTTTTGAACGCGTTTGGGTATTTCGGAACTCTGTTGATGTTCTGGAAATAGCTGGAGTGCGGGGGCACATTTTGGAGTGTTGAGGCAAAGCCTCATGTGCGGAGCGTAGAGGAAAATGCGGACCGCAGAGGAAATGTGCGGACCGCAGAAATCCTCTTGCGGCCGTAGAAAAGAGAATCTGCAGAATTGATGGTCTGAATTCGAAAGCTTATATCATTTAATCTACAAGGAATTTGAAGATGATCCAAAAACAGAAGTTGTAGCCCTTTGAGTCTAGTTTTCAGAAAAGTAAATCATTTATTATTTGGACATTTGTACCGAAATTGATGGCGAATTTACTGAAGCCTGGTAGTGCAATCACTACTGAAGTGCGATCGCACAATTTGGATTACGGCTGCGGAACCTGAAATGTGTAGACCGAACAAAATCAGCACATCGGTAGATCAGATTGGTACCATATAAACGAGGGTTTCATCTCATTTTTTTCATATTTGGACTTTGGAAACTCGGTTTGTGGCGATTGTTTGTGGATTTTTCAAGAAATTCATTGGGGTAAGTGATTCTAACTCGGATTTAGTTAATATATCATTATTTTCATCATTTGATTAGTATTTGAGATGAAAATTTGGGAAACTTCAGAATTTGTAGAGCTGAGATGTCACATTCCTCATATCATTCAGAATTTATCTATTTTATTCGTACTGAGTTAACTATTGAACTTGAAAGCATGCCTACATTTCTGTACCGTTATTTCTATATTGGAATGTACCTGTAGAGCTCGTCACTACTTTCAGCCCAAAGTTTAGTCTTGTTACTTATTGAGTACAAGGGTTCAGTCGCACTCATACTACAATCTGCACTTCGTGTGCAGATCTAGGTACTTTCGGACACGGTGGTTGCTAGTTTTTGGGAGATTATCTGTTGGAGACTATCGAGGTAGCTGCTTGACATCCACTGACCTTGACTCTTTTTCCTTTCAGTTATTTGTACTGTCCTACATTTCCAGACAGTGTTTGTATTAGTCAGACTATGTTATCATTTAGATGCTCATGTACTCAATGACACCGGATTTTGGGAGTGTGTTTATATCGGTATGTGTGGGATTTTTCTATTAAATTTAAATATTATGTTTTCAAGCTTAAAAGAAATTATGGCTTATTGCGGTTTTCGGCTTGCCTAGCATTGAGATATGCGCCATCACGGCATGCGGATTTTGAGTCGTGACAAGTTGGTATCAGAACCTAGGTTACATAGGTCTCACGAGTCATGAGCAGGTTTAGTAAAGTCTTGCGGATCGGTACGGAGACGTCTGTACTTATCTTCGAGAGGCTGCTGAACCCTTCATAAACTTTCACTTTCTTGTATTCTGTCGTGCTAATTTGTTGATTATGGAAATTAAATTTTTGTTATTCTATTCTCTCACAGATGGTGAGGACACGTACTACCAGATTGGACGCTCATCCACCAGTGCCACAAGTTAGGACCGCGATAGGCCGGGGCCGTGGTAGAGGTCGACGCGTAGCTCGCACAACAGTTAGAGCTGTACCTGTAGAACCACCAGTTGCTCCAGCTCAGGAGCAGGTTCCAGACATAGTTGAGCCGATGGGACCAGCTCAAGCACCAGTTGTGCCCATTGTGATTCCAGGCCTTTAGGAGGCTTTGGCGCAAATATTGACAGTTTGCACTAGCCTTGCTCAGGTGGTTTCAGCTCAAGCTGCACCAGCCACTTCTTAGGCCGAGGGAGGTAATCATACCCCTGTTGCCCGTACTCTAGAGCAGGTAGTGCATGGACTTTAGATATCGGGGGCACTACCAGTCCAGCCGGTTGCAGCTACTCAGGCCCAGGTGGGTCCTATTATGAATGACGAGGAGCAGAAGATATTAGAGAGGTTTGGGAGACTCTATCCTCTAACTTTCGGTGGAACTGAGACAAAGGATGCTCAGGATTTCTTGGACATATGCCAGCGGATGCTCGTACAGCGGGTATTCTGGAGACCAGTGGGGTCTCATTTACTACTTTTCAGCTGACTGGAGCAGCCTTCAGATGGTGGGAGACTTATGAGAGGAGCAGACTAGTTGGTGCAGCGCCACTTTCATGACAGGAGTTCTCCGTATTATTTCTGGAGAAGTTTGTGCCACAGACCCGCAGAGAGGAACTGCACAGGCAGTTCGAGAACGTCAGGAGGACCTGTCTGTGACTCAGTATGAGATGCGATTTTCAGAATTGGCTCGTTATGCAGTTTGGTTGGTTCCCACTGAGAGGGAGAAGATCAGGAGGTTCATTAATGGCCTCAACCATCAATTCCAGTTTGTTATGACTCTAGTAAATGTAGCTTGTGCTAAATTCGACAATGTGGTTGACAGTGCTCGGCGGCTAGAGATGGTCTGTATTTAGGAGCGTGATGAGAGTGAGGCCAAGAGGTCTCGTGGTCCGGGTAATTCCAGTGGTATTCCTTCTGGGGGATAACACTATAACAGCAGGGGTCGACCTTATAGGCCGCTCAGATGGCTCGTCCAGCTCATCGCAGCGCATCAGCTAGCCATGGTTCATACAATGCTCAACAGAGTCAGTCTTCCCTTAGTGCACTTCCAGCTCAGAGTGTGCCACAGGGAAGCTTCTATATTATTTGACCCTGGTTCTACATATTTGTATGTATCATCATATTTTGCTTGTTATCTGGATATGCCCTGTGAGTCCTTAATTTCACCTGTTCGTGTATCTAAGCCGATAGGCGATACCATTATTGTGGACCGTGTGTATCGATCGTGTGTGGTAACTATTGACAGGAGACTAGAATTGATCTCTTATTCCTTAGTATGGTTGATTTTGATGTAATCTTGGGTATGGATTGGTTGTCTCCATGTCATGCCATTCTGGACTGTCACGCAAATATCGTGACGTTGGCGATACCGGCATTGCCGAAGGTCGAGTGGAGAGGTTCTCTAAATTATGTTCATAGCAGGGTAATTTCTTATTTGAAGGCCCAACGGATGGTTGTGAATGGGTGTTTGTTATATTTGGTCTTAGTGAGAGATGTTGATGCAAACGCTCCTACTATTGCTTCTATACCGCGAGACTTTTCAGATGTATTTCTTGCAGACCAACCGGGTATGCCACCCGACAGGAATATTGATTTCGGTATTGACTTGGTGCCGTGCAATCAGCCCATTTTTATTCCTCTGTATCGTATGACACCAGCTGAATTGAAAGAATTGAAAGAGCAACTTCAGGAACTTCTTGATAAGGGGTTTATTAGGCCTAGTGTGTCTCCTTGGGGTGCACCCGTTCTATTTGTGAAACCTCACATGGACGGAGATTCTTATGTTTATCATATCACGGCTTCCTAAGATGCTAACACGGGGAAGAAAGATGATACTATGCGGATGTGAATCGACTACAGGCAGTTGAACAAAGTTACAATCAAGAACAAGTATCCTTTGCCATGTATTGATGATTTATTTGACCAGCTTCAGGGAGCGAGAGTGTTCTCTAAAATTGATTTAAGATCTGGGTATCACCAGTTGAAAATTCAGGATTTGGATATTCTAAAGACGACATTCAGGACCCGTTATGGACACTATGAATTTTTCGTGATGTCTTTTGGGCTGACCAATGCCCCAACATCATTTATGCACTTGTTCAAATAGAAGGATCTAAATTTGAGACATCGGAGATGGTTAGAGCTACTAAAGGACTATAATATTACTATTCTGTATCATCTCGGGAAGGCCAATGTGGTGCCCGATGCCTTGAGTAGAAAGATGGTGAGTATGAGTAGCCTTGCATTCATTCCTGTTGGTGAGAGTCCTCTTGCAGCTGATGTTCAGACCTTGGCCAATCAGTTCGTGAGATTAGATATTTCGAAGCCTAGTCAGGTTCTAGCTTGTGTGGTTTCTCGGTCTTCCTTATACGACCGCATCAGAGAGCGCCAGTATGATGACCCCCATTTGCTTGTCCTGAAGGACACAGTTCAACACGGTGATGCCAGAGATGTTACTATTGGATATGATGGGATGTTGAGGATGCAGGGTCGGATTTATGTACCAAATGTAGATGGACTGCGTGAGTTGATTCCTGAAGAAGCCAACAGTTCGCGGTATTCCATTCATCCGGGTGCCGCTAAGATGTACCAGGACTTGAGGCAGCACTATTGGTGGAGAAAAATGAAGAAAAATATAGTTGGGTTTGTAGCTCGAGTGGTTGGCCGAGATTTATATCCGCGAGATTGTTCGCCTACACGGTGTGCCAGTGTCCACCATTTTGGATCGGGGCACACAACTTACATCACAGTTTTGGAGAGCAATGCAGTGAGAATCAGGCACGCAGGTTCAGTTGAGCATAACATTTCACCCTTAGATGGACAGACAGTCTGCGCGCACTATTAAGATATTGGAAGATATGCTATGTGCTTGTGTTATAGATTTTGGGGGTTCCTGGGATCACTTTTTGCCACTTGCAGAGTTTGCTTATTATAACAACTACCAATTGAGCATTTAGATGGCTCCATATGAGGCTTTATATGGGAGACGGTGTCGGTCTCCAGTGGGTTGGTTTGAGCGGGGTCGAGGCTAGGCTATTGGGTACTGGTTTAATTCAGCATGCTTTGGAAAAGGTTAAATTGATTCAGGATCGACTTCGCACGGCGCAGTCTAGTCAGAAGAGTTAGGCCGACCAGAAGGTTCACGATTTTGCTTACATGATAGGAGAGAAGGTACTACTCCGAGTTTCACCTATGAAGGGTGTTACGAGATTCAGGAAGAAGGGAAAGTTAAGTCCTAGGTATATTATGCCTTTTGAAATATTCAAAAGGATTGGAGAGGTGGCCTATAAACTTGCGTTGCCGCCTAGTCTATCGGTTGTTCATCCAGTGCTTCATGTATCCATGCTCCGGAAGTATGTCGGAGATCCGTCTCATGTTTTGAATTTCATTACTGTTTAGTTGGATGGTAATTTGACTTATGATGTGGAGCCTGTGGCCATTTGGGATCGACAGGTTCGAAAGTTAGATCAAAGAACATAGCTTCGGTGAAAATGCAGTGGAGAGGCCAGCAAGTCAGAGAATCTACTTGGGAGATTGAGCGGGAGATGCGGAGCAAATATCCACACCTATTTGAGACTCCAGGTATGATTCTCCGTTTGAGGACGAACATTTATTTAAAAGAGGGAGAATGTAACGATCCGGCCGGTCGTTTTGAGTATTATAGCCTCGTTCCCCCCTTTAATGCTTATTTTGTGCTTTACAATTATTACTTGACTTGCTGGAGTAATTGGTTCGGGTCTGGTGAGGTTTCGAAATGAATTTAGACACTTAGTCTCAACATGAAAACGTAAGTTGAAAAGGTTGATCGGATGTTGACTTATGTGTAAACGACTCCGGAATAGAGTTTTGATGATTCCAATAGCTCCGTATGGTGATTTTGGACTTAGGAGTGTTTGGAAAATTATTTGAAAATCCGTAGTTAAATTAGGCTTGAAATGGCGAAAATAGGAAATTTAAGTTTGGAAGTTTAACCGAGGAGTTGACTTTTTGATATCAGGGTCGGAACCCGGTTCTGAAAATTTGAATAGGTTCATTATGTCATTTATGACTTGTGTGCAAAATTTGAGGTTAATCGGACTTGATTTGATAGGTATCGGCATCGAATATAGAAGTTGGAAAATTGTTAAGTTTCATTACGCTTGAATTGGGGCCCATTCATGGTTTTAGTGTTGTTTGATGTGATTTGAGGCCTCAAGTAGGTCTGTGTTATGTTACGGGACTTGTTGGTATATTCGGATGGGGTCCCGAGTGGCTCGGGTGAATTTCGGGGTGAGTTTTGAACGAGTTTGGGCATTTCGGAACTCTGCTGATGTTCTGGAAACAGCTGGAGTGCAGGGGCACATTTTGTAGTGCTGAGGCAAAGCTTCATGTGCAGACCGTAGAGGAAAAATACGGACCGCAAAGGAAATGTGCGGAGCGCAGAAATCCTCTTACGGCCGCAAAAAAGAGAATCTGCAGGTTTAATGGTCTGATTTTGGAAGCTTATATCTTTTAATCTACAAGGAATTTGGAGAAGATCCAAAAATGAAAGTTGTAACCCTTTGAGTCTAGTTTTTAGAAAAGTAAACCATTTATTATTTGGATATTTTTACCAAAAGTGATGACCAATTTACCGAAGCCTGGTAGTGCAGTCACTACTGAAGTGCGACCGCCCGCGAAACCTGAAATGTGCGACCGCACAAAGATTCTGCTATCAGTGCATTGGGAGATCAGATTGGTACCATATAAATGAGGGTTTCATCTCATTTTTTTTACATTATGGACTTTGGGAGCTCGGTTTGTGGCAATTGTTCGTTTATTTTTCAAGAAATTCATCGGGATAAGTGATTCTAACTCGGATTTGGTTAATATACATGAATATATTATTGTTTTCATCATTTGATTAGTATTTTGAGACGAAAATTTGGGATATTGTAGAAACTTTATAAACTATAATTTGAGGATTTGAAGGTCGAGTTGTGGTCGGATTTGACTAATTTTGGTATGGTTGGACTCGTGGTTGAATGGGCGTTCATATTTTGTAACTTTTGTCGGGATCCGAGACGTGGTCCCCAATGGCGATTTTTGAGTGGAATTTTGGATTTTGTTGGAAAATTAGTATTTCCATATGGAATTAATTCCTATAATTTGTGTTGACTGTATCGAATTAATTGTGACTAGATTTGAGGTGTTCGGAGGCCGATTCGCGAGGCAAAGGCATATTGAATAAAGACTTACATAGTTTGAGGTAAGTAACACTTCTAAACTTGATTCTGAGGGTATAAATCCCCGAATTACGTGTTATGAGAATAGTATGTAGGTGACGCACATGCTAGTTGATGGGCGTGTGGGCGTGCACCATAGAAATTGTGACTTAAATAAATTGTGTGGAGTTGTATAATTAAAGAATCATGTCATTATCCACATATCCTCCACGTGTTAGAGGAAATTGAGCTGAGTCTCATGTTAAAGATCATGTTTAGGCTACACGCCGATATTTTGGGACCCACAGGGTCGTGTTGCTGTTGAATTATTTGTTTGAATTATAATTTTTGTACTCAATCACATTCATCATTTGCATATCACATCTCAGTTTCTGTTGTCATTTATTACATTATATCATCATGTCAGGTTGATTTTCATGTCTTTAAGAGCCCGAGAGACTGGAGATTTTGAGTGATATTTATGGGATCGGGCTGCACGCCGCAACATGTTTTATTTATTTATGCTTGGATCTGGCTATTATAGTGTTTGGGCTGAAGGAGCCCCTCCGAATTCTGCACCCCCCACTAGAGCGGGGTTCATTTATATTGAGGATAGATCTTCTATGGACATGGATCTTGTCCGAATCATTTATATCTGGGGATGGATCTTCCCCTAGGCTGGATTGGCCTTATACAACACCGATTGACTGATTGTCAATTGATGTGTATATATACGGGATGGATCTTCCCTGGGCTGGATTTGCCATATACAGTACTGAGTGATTGAGTATTTTGAGATTTGTGAGTGCACAAGGTATACTACAGAGGTGCATCACATACAGCATGTACATTGACATGTAGATATAGAGATGTCACATTCTTCATATCATTCAGAATTTATTCTATTTTATTTGTACATAGTTAATTGTTGAACTTGAAAGCATGCGAACATTTATGTACTGTTATTTCTATATTGGACTGTACCTATGGAACTTGTCACTACTTTCAGCCCAAAGGTTAGTCTTGTTACTTATTGAGTACATGTGGTCGGTTGTACTCATACTACACTCTGCACTTTCCGGACACAGCAGTTGCTAGTTTTTGGGAGATTATCTGTTGGAGACTATCGAGGTAGCTGCTTGACATCTGTAGACTTTGACTCTCTTTCCTTTCAGTTATTTTAACTGTTCTACATTTCCAGACAATGTTTGTATTAGCCAGACTGTGTTATCATTTAGATGCTCATGTACTCAGTGACACCGGGTTTGGGATTGTGTTTATGTTGGTATGTGTGGGATTTTTCTATTAAATTTAAATATTATGTTTTCATTCTTAAAAGAAATTGTGGCTTATTGCGGTTGTCGGCTTGCCTAGTATTGAGATAGGCGCCATCACGATATGCAATATTTTGGGTCGTGACACAAACGATCGAAATTATTGCCCAGAGTTCTTATTAATGAACCGTTTTGCGGAAAATTAATGGTTTGGAAGGTGATTTCTTTCAAGCACTACCAGTAGTTCCAAAATCGACAAAAGCAGAGACTGTAAAAGCTAGCTTGCCAAAGTTATACTTCTGGCATTAAATGAAAAAGATTCAACTGGCAAGAAATATAAAGTAAGAACATATCAAGTATTTAGTGTCTTCTTGCTTCGTGTCGTAAACGAAAAAGAGCATCCAATAAAAGATGATTTGGTTTGTCTTGAACACTTGGTTATCAATCCCAATTGTAATAGTAATGTAGTTAATAAGAGAAATATTTCTATCATTAGATTAAAACGTAATTTGTACAAATCGCATGATAGAATTAAAAAGATATCTTAGATAGCAGAAATGAATATATTGTTCAACTAAATAAAAGGTTGATTGCAAAATTTTATAATAAAAATAAAATATTTTTCTGTTTTTGGCTTGGCAGAAAATGATGCAAATATACTACCAAGACGAATACTTAAATACTTTAATACAAAATGACCTTCTACCATACATGTTTGTTATCAAGTTTATTATTTCTTACATAAGTTAGTGTCACCATATATATAATAGACTAAGTTAAAATTAATATTTCATTGTATATAGGTTAATTTTTGAAAAAAAATATGCCCGCCAAGCTACTGAAAAACTTAAATACGCCGAATAGAGTAACGACCCGGCCGGTCGTTTTGAGTATTACAGCCCCGTTCCTCCATTTACTGCTCAAATCGTTCTTTACAGTTGTTGTGTGACTTGCCTCCGGTGAGGTTTCGGAATGAATTGAGACACTTAGTATCAAGGATGAAAACTTAAGTTGAAAAGGTTGACCGGATGTTGACTTATACGTAAATAATCCCGAAATAGAGTTTTGATGATTCTCGGGGAGAGGCGATTTTTGGGAGATTTTCAAGAAAAATAACAGGGTAAGTGTTCCTAACTCAATTTTAGTTAAAGTACCCGAATCTATGGTTGGTTTTAACATTTAATTGGTGGTTTAAGTTGGAAAATTTTGAAAAATCCTCTTGGTTAAATTTGAAGATTTGAGGGCCGAATTGTTATCTGAATTTAGTAATTTTGATATGGTTGGACTTGTGGTTGAATGGGCGTTCATATTTTGTAACTTTTGTCGGGTTCTGAGACGTGGGTCCCA
This sequence comes from Nicotiana obtusifolia, assembly GCA_002018475.1. Taxonomy (NCBI): domain Eukaryota; kingdom Viridiplantae; phylum Streptophyta; class Magnoliopsida; order Solanales; family Solanaceae; genus Nicotiana; species Nicotiana obtusifolia. Next base: position 51,536 of record MCJB01015219.1, on the reverse strand, counting down.
CGGGCGATTTTTGAGTGCAATTTCGAATTTTGTTGAAAAATTAGTATTTTCATATGGAATTAATTCCTATAATTTTTATTGACTGAATCAAATTAATTGTGATAGATACAAGGCTTTCGGAGGCTAGTTCGCGAGGCAAAGGCATATTGGAGTAAGGAATTACATGGTTTGAGGTAAGTAAAATTTTTAAACTTGGTTCTAAGGTTATAAATCCCTGAATTACGTGTTATGTAAGTTGTATGGAGGTTACGCACATGCTAGGCGACGGACGTGTGGACGTGAACCATAGAAATTGTGACTTAACTAAATTCTGTGGAGTTGTATAATTAAAGAATCATGTCATTTTCCACATATCCTCCACGTGTTAGAGGAAATTGAGTTGAGGCTCATGTTGAAGGTCATGTTTAGACTACATGCGACTATTTTGGGACCCGCAGGGTCGTGTTGATTTTGAATTAATTGTTTAAATTTACAATTATGTACTCAGTCACATCTATCATTTGCATATCATATCTCCGTCTCTGTTGTCATTCATTGATACATTATATCATCATGTCAGGTTGATTTTCATTCATTGAGAGCCCGAGAGACTGGAGATTTTGAGTGATAATTATGGGATGGGCCTGCACGCCGCAGCATGTTTATTTATTTATGCTTGAATCTGGCTATTATAGCGCTCGGGCTGAAGGAGCCCCTTCGGAGTCTGCACCCCCCATAGTGAGCGCTGTTGATTATATTGAGGGATGGATTTTCCCTGGGCATGGATCTTGCCCGAAACACTTATATTGAGGGATAAATCTTTCCTTGACATGGATCTTGTCTGAATCATTTACATTTGGGGATGGATCTTCCCCTAGGCTGGATTGGCCTTATACAGTACTGAGTGACTGACTATCAATTAATGTGTGTGTGTATATATATGGGATGGATCTTCCTTGGGCTGGATTGGCTATATACAGTACTGAGTGATTGAGTAATTGGTGATCGTGAGTACACGAGGTGTGCACCACATACAACACGTACATTGGCATGTAGATATAGGGATGTCATATTCCCCATATCATTAGGAATTGATCTATTTTACTTGTATTGAGTTTAAATGTTGAACTTGAAAGCATGCCTACATTTCTGTACTGTTATTTCTATACTGGACTATACCTGTTGAGCTCATCACTACTTTCATCCCAAAGGTTAGTCTTGTTACTTATTGAGTTAGTTGAACTCATACTACACCCTGCACCTCGTGTACAGATCCAGGTACTACCGGACACGACGGTTGCTAGTTTTCAGAGCTTTATCTGTCGGAGACTGAGGTAGCTGCTTGACGTCCGCATACCTTGACTCTCTTTCCTTTCAGTTATTGTACTGTTCTATATTTTCAGACAGTGTTTTTATCAGTAAGACTTGGATATTATTTAGATACTCATGTACTTAGTGACACTGGATTTGGGGAGTATTTTATATCAAAACTTGTGAAAATTTTATATTGAATCTAAATATTATGTTTTCAAACTTAAAAGAAATTGTGGATTAGTGAAGTTATCGGCTTGCCTAGTACTGAGATAGGCGCCATCACGACATTCGATTTTGGGTCGTGACAAGTTGGTATCAGAGCCTAGGTTACATAGGTCTCATGAGTCATGAGCAGGTTTAGTAGAGTCTTGCAGATCGGTGCGAAGACGTCTGTACTTATCTTCGAGAGGTTGCCGAACCCTTAAGAAAATTTCACTTTCTTATATTTTGTCATGGGAATTTGTTGATTCCGGAAACTAAATTTCTATTATTATATTCTCTCATAGATGGTGAAGACACGTACTACTGGATCGGACGGTCAGCCACCAGTGCCATCATTTAGGGCCGCGAGAGGCCGGGGCCGTGATAGAGGTCGAGGTGTATCTCGTACAGAAGTTGGAGAAGCACCTGTAGAACCACCAGTTACTCCAGCTCAGGAGCATATTTCAAATATAGTTGAGACGGCGGGGCCAGCTCAGGCACCAGTTGTGCCTATTGTGATTCCAGGCCTTCAGGAAGCTCTAGCACAGATATCGACTGTTTGCACTAGCCTTGCTCAGCTGGTTTCGGCTCAGACCGCACTAGCCGCTTCTCATGCCGGGGGAGGTATGCATACCACCGTTGCCCATACTCCAGAGCAGGCCGTGCAGGGACTTCAGATACCGGGGGCACTATCAGTCTAGCCGGTTGTAGCTACTCAGGCCCAAGTGGGTCCTATTATGAATGATGAGGAGCAAAAGAGATTAGAGAGGTTTAGGAGACTCCATCTTCCAACTTTCAATGGAATTGAATCAGAGGATGCTCAGGATTTCTTAGACAGATGCCAACGGATGCTTCATACAGCGGGTATTCTGGAGACTAGTGAGGTCTCATTTACTACTTTTCAGCTGATCGGAGCAGCCTTCAGATGGTGGGAGACTTATGAGAGGAGCAGACCAGTTGGTGCAACACCATTTTCATGACATAAGTTCTCCGTATTATTTCTGGACAAGTTTGTGCCACAGCAAAGAGGAACTACGTAGGGAGTTCGAGTATGTACGTTAGAAGGACCTGTCCGTGACTCAGTATGAGATGCAATTTTCAAAATATGTTCGTCATGCAATTTGGTTGGTTTCCACTAAGAGGGAGAAGATTAGGAGATTCATTAATAGCCTTAACCATCGGTTCCGTTTTGTTATGACTTTGGGGAATGTAAAAGGTATTAAATTCGACGAGGTGGTTGACAAGGCTCGACGACTAAAGATGGTCCGCACCTAGGAGCGTGAGGAGAGGGAGACCAAGAGGTCTCGTGGTCCAGGTAATTTCAGTAGTTTTCCTTCTTGGGGACAACTCTATCACAGTAGGGGTTGACCTTATAGGTCCGCTCAGATGGGTCTAGCTCATCGTGGCGCATCAGCTAGCCATGGTTCATACAGTGCTTGACAGAGTCAGTCTTATCTTAGTACACTTCCAGCTTAGAGTTCATCTCGTGCACCATTAGTTCAGGGTTGTACCAGGTTCTTCTGGTAGTTATTTTGGTTCTCGAGGTCCACCTCAGAACTTGCCGATATTTTCAGAGAGGGGTTGCTTTGGGTGTGGAGATTTGGGTCAAATAAAGAGATATTGCCCTCGCCTTACGGGAGGTTCAGCTCAGTAGAGGAGTCAGACTATGACTTCAGCACCAGTTGCTTGACCACCCGCCCAACCAGCTTGGGGAGGGGCTCAGTCAGCTAGGGGTCGCCCAAGAGGGGGAGGACGATCTGGTCGTGATCAGGCCCGCTTCTATGCTATTCCTGCCATGCCAGATGCTGTTGCTTCAGATGCAGTGATCACAGGTATTGTCTCATTGTGCCACACGGAAGCTTCTATATTATTTGACCCTGGTTCCACATATTCATATGTTTCATCATATTTTGTTCGTTATCTGGATATGCCCTGTGAGTCCTTAATTTCACCTGTTCGTGTATCTACGCTTGTAGGCGATACCATTATTGTGGACCGTGTGTATCGGTCGTGTGTGGTAACTATTGGGGGACAGGAGACTAGAATTGATTTCTTATTGCTTAGTATGGTTGATTTTAATGTATTCTTCGGTATGGATTGATTGTCTCCATGTCATGCTATTCTGAATTGTCATGCAAAAACGGTGACATTGGCGATACCGGGATTGACAAAGGTCGAGTGGAGAAGTTCTCCAGATTATGTTCCCAGCAGGGTACTTTCGTACTTGAAGGCTCAAAGGATGGTTAGGAAGGGGTATTTGTCATATTTGGCCTTTGTGAGAGATGTTGATGCAGACACTCCAACTATTGATTATGTACCAGTAGTGCGAGACTTTCTGGATGTATTTCTTGCAGACTTGTCGGGTATGCCACCTGACAAGGATATTGATTTCATTATTGACTTGGTGTCGAGCACTTAGCCCATTTCTATTCCTTCATATCGTATGGCACCAGCTGAATTGAAAGAATTGAAAGAGCAACTTCAGGAACTTCTTGATAAGGGGTTTATTAGGCCTAGTGTCTCCTTGGGGTGCACCAGTTCTATTTGTGAAAAAGAAAGATGGTACTATACGGATGTGCATCGACTATAGGCATTTGAACAAAGTTATAATCAAGAACAAGTATACTTTACCTCGTATTATTGACTTACTTGACCAGCTACAGGGAGCTAGGGTGTTCTCTAAGTTTGATTTGAGATCTGGGTATCACCTGTTGAAAATTCGGGATTTGGATATTCTAAAGACGGCTTTCAGGACCCGTTATGGTCACTATAAATTTCTTGTGATGTCTTTATGGCTGACCAACGTCCCATTAGCATTTTATGACAAATTCTCTAAGTGTGCATTCTGGATTAGTTCGGCGGCATTCTTGGGACACATAATGTCCATTGAAGGAATTAAGGTAGATCCGAAGAAGATAGAGGCAGTTCAGAGTTGGCCCAGGCCATCTTTAGCTACTGAGGTTCGGAGTTTTCTCGGCTTGGCCTGGTATTATCGTCGCTTTGTGGAGGGCTTCTCATCTATTACATCGTCCTTGACTAAAATGACCCAGAATGGTACTCCATTCAGGTGGTCGGATGAGTGTGAAGAGAGCTTTTAGAAGCTCAAGTTTGCCTTGACCACAACTCCAGTTCTAGTTTTGCCTTCAGCTTTAGGCACTTATACAGTGTATTTTGATGCTTCTCGGATCGGTATTGGGTGTGTCTTAATGCCGGAGGGCAGAGTGACTGCTTATGTTTCGCGCCAGTTGAAGCCACGTGAAAAGAACTACCCTGTTCATGATCTAGAATTAGCATCCATTGTTCATGCATTGAAGATTTGGAGATACTATCTCTATGGTGTGTCTTGTGAGGTATTTACAGACCATCGGAGTCTTCAGCACTTATTCAAACAGAAGAATCTAAATTTGAGGCCGGAGATGGTTGGAGTTGCTAAAGGACTATGATATTACCATTTTGTATCATCCCGGGAAGGCCAATGTGGTGGCCGATGCCTTGAGTAGGAAGGCGGTGAGTATGGGTACCCCTACCATTCATTCCTGGACGTAAAAGGCCTCTTGCAGTTGATATTCAGACCTTGGCCAATCAGTTTGTGAGATTAAATATTTCGGAGCCAAGTCGGGTTCTAGCTTGTGTGGTTTCTCGGTCTTCCTTATATGACCGCATCAGAGAGCACCAGTATAATGATCCCCATTTGCTTGTCCTAAAGGACACAGTTCAGCACGGTGTTGCCAAAGATGTTACTATTGTAGATGATGGGATGTTGAGAATGCAGGGTCGTATTTGTGTGCCAAATGTAGATGGGCTGTGTGAATTGATTATTGAAGAAGCCCACAGTCACGGTATTCCATTCATCCGGCTGTCGCTAAGATGTACCATGACTTGAGGCAGCACTATTGGTGGGGATAAATGAAGAAAGATATTGATGTTTTATACGTCAATGCCACACAAGAAGGGGGTGATTTGTGTGGTGTCCAATTTTCGCGTACACTGATTATAGAAGGATCTGGTCCTTCTAAGTGTTCCTTATACTACCATTGCGGAAATAGTAAATGCGAAAAGTAAAGAACACAAGTATTTTACGTGGAAAACACCCAGCTCAAAAAGTGAAAAAACCACGACCTACTACTCGGTAGGATTTTCCCCAACACTTCAGTAAATCACTGAGCTAAAACAGTATTTGCAAAACTCTTTGTAAACCTAAGGATTAACTCTAATTCCGATATGGCAACCGGCCTCTAACTGTTGCAATAACTTCAAGTTAACTCTAACTTGAATACTCAGAGTACCTAATACAATTGCTTCTAGATAAAGCTGAAAGGTACAACTTGAAAACACCTACTACAATTGAACTAGAATAAAAGACAGACGCTTGGAATTGGTTCTTCTATCTGGTTCACGTAGCCTCAGATTCGCACACTTGAATCACAAAAGAATTGTTTGCAAAATGCCTTGCTATTTTGCTCTTAACTCACATTTAACTTCAGAATTTGTGTGTGCTTGTAGAATGAGAACATCTTGCAATATATAGAGTTAGTAGAATGGGAAATAACTAGAGTTCTAATGCTACTCTTCCTTGGTGGAAGAGTTCGAGTTATCTTCAACTTCTAACTCCTCCCTTATTTTGGATAAAGTTCTCTTCGTGTAAGGAGTCCTTCTCCTTATCATTTATACAACCTTTTAGATTAGGAGATATCAGATATAATAAATTAAGCTTATCTCCTTCACGTCCATCCCTTATGCTCGCATCTGTCCGTGTCTGTGTATACTGTGTATGGACCTGGCTCATGCACAAGTTTCTTTGTCAATCATCAAAACAAAACTTCACTTGGGCTAACTAATTCCCCTGTTTGATGATGACAAACTCTGCGCTTTTCATAAGCATAGGCCCTGTGTCAACTGGCTCAACATCAACACAATATTAAAACACTTTCCATTTTAAAGACATTAATCATCAACGACCAGGTTCATTAGGTTATAAACATCATAGTCAAAAGTAAAAAGCACAACCTATCTTCCCCCTTTTGGCATCATCGAAAAAGTTTGCATAATTATGTTAGATAACCAGATTTTAATAGATATTACTCATGGCCACTGGGCTACTTCAAATGCAATCATGGAATCAAGTATCATTTATCAATCTAATGATATTAGCCATCGAAGAAGCATCAACAAACAGTTAGAGCATAAAAACAGTTAATTATCATTGATACTTAGTCATCCACAAGCATAAAGAGAAATAAAAAGACTGGATCATGAGCAAAACAAGAAAATCCCATCCGGGTCACTGGTTGGTTTAACTAGGCTAGGAAGGCTTAAGGCTGGGAAGAACCTAGTTCTTGGTTCTTGGTTTGAAGCGGTTTCAGCATATCCTGAAGAATGCCATCATTCTTCTCCTTCTCTTTTGCAAGCTCAATTCTGAGAGCATCTCTCTCAGCTTCTACTTCTGCCAACCTCTTCTTCTGCCTTTCAATTTCAACATCCTTAGCAGGCTCAACCACCTTCCTTTTTCCTTTAGCAGTAGCTTTTCTCTTACTTTCTTCTAAGGCATTTTCTAGTCAGCCTCACTCTGCTTCTTCTGACTCCTTATAGCTCTTCCTCTTATAAGAGGAATGTCTACAAAGATAGAAAAGGCAACTTTTCTCTTCTTGTTTGCCCTAGCAGTGCCAGGAACTTTGACTCCTGAACTCCTTTTCCTTTTGGGATTGTAACTGTCAGTCACCTTTTCTAGTAGGTCTGTGAGGGTTTTCTGTTCAGATGGAATAGGTTCTTGAACATTCTTTCCTAATCGAACCAACACCTCAACAGCTTCTCCAGACCCACTTCCCCCTTTTTCTTTTACACTATCTTCTTCTCCTGCAGATTCCTCCCACTCCACACTATCATTTTTCCTATTTCTTCAGTTAGACTAGCAGGAGTGGGTAAACCAGCCACTCCTTTTCCCATACCCCTCACAACACCTTGAACACCCTCACTCTCTTTTTCTTTTTTCTTTTTATCTTTACCACCTATTCTCCCAGACTCAGTAGTCTCAACCCCAGCCACAGTTCCCACCAGAATGAACTTATTCTCCAAATTAGCAGCAACCTCAGAAATGCTTTCAATAGTAGTATTCAAGGCAGATGTTACCTGTTCTGTTGCAGACGAAAATTTTCTTCCCCCTCAGTAGCATATTTGAATGATTCATCAGATTTCTAGGGTTCTTCTTCTCGACTTGCTTTTAATTTTTCATTAATTTTCTTGATTTGTTCTCTTCCTGCAACAACCTTGCGAGCAAGCATCTTGACCCTGATTTTCTTAGAGGTTGGCATGGTTGAAGGTGTGATAGATGGTGTGTGTGTGATTTCCTTGGGTGGTGATGAGGGATTCTTAGAAGGGTTTGCCATTTCTGTGTTTGGGAATTTGAGAAAATGAGTTTGTGTGTGTTTGGAAAATGAGAGGAGAGAAATTTTTTGACACCTTGAAAATTGAGAAGTGAAGAAGCAACTAAGGTCTAATCAATTTAAAGTGGAAGTGTTTAATTGGGTAACGACAACCTTTTCAGAAGTCTAATCAAACTGGAGTTCAGTTTGAAAAGACATTGAAGAGTGTCCCTAGAATCTAGGCACTTAATGTGGCTTGGACTCTATTTGAATGAAACTGATTCATTTCGTAACTGATAAGATCGAGGAGTTTAGGATTGAATGGGACTCTCTTTTTTATCATGATCAATTATAATTATTTTAAAATATGCAAAGTGGAGAGTACGTACCAAGTAATCTTGATGAACCAGGTTCTTCACTGAGAAATCTCTTGTGTAAGTCTGAATTTTCTAAGAAAATAGAGATAATATCATTAGAGATTAATGAGTCATTTTAGCACATGGCACAAGAGTATACTGATAAATGTATGAGATTGAGCAAAATCTAATCTAATTATTTACAAGAATTCATAATTTTTCTAACCAATTTTTGAGTTAGAACTGGTTCCTTTTAGGTGATCTTAATCATCCCTAATTCTAAGTTCCTTTCAAAGTGATCTCTATTTAGAGCTTTTGTGAAGATGTTAGCTATTTGCTTGTCAGTAGCACAAAATTCCACGGTGATAAAACCTTTTTCATAGTTTGTCGCTCAAAAAGTGATGCCTAACATCTATGTGCTTAGTTCTTTTGTGATGAACCGGGTTCTTGGTCATGCTAATCGCACTAGTGTTGTCACAAAAGATGGCGATACAACCTATATCAATTCCAAAGTCTATTAATTATTGTTTGATCCACAACAATTGAGCACAACATGAGGTAGAAATAGCATACTCAACTTCAACAGTAGATAAGGCCACAGAATTTTGTCTTTTAGTAGCCCAAGACACAAGACATGAGCCAAGAAAGTGTGCCATACCTGAGGTGCTCTTCCTATCCACAAGAAAACTTGCATAATCAGCATCAACATATCCCACTAAGTTGAAATTACTACCTTTTGGGTACCATAGACAAAGGTAAGGGGTGCCTTTTAGGTATCTCAGGATCCTCTTGACAGCAGTCAAGTGAGACTCCTTTGGACTTGCCTGAAATCTAGCACAAAGGCCTACACTGAAAACAATGTCAGGTCTGCTAGCAGTGAGATACAACAAAGAGCCAATCATTCCCCTATACAACTTCTAATCAACAGATGAACCAGGTTCATCTACATCTAATTTTGTGGCAGTTGCTATAGGAGTGTCAATTTCTTTGGAATCTTCCATTTTAAACCTATTAAGCAACTCTTTCACATACTTCTGCTGATGGATCATAGTTTCATTTGAATTTAATTTAATTTGTAAGCCTAAAAAGAAATTAAGCTCACCCATCATACTCATTTCAAATTCACTCCCCATTAGTTTAGCAAATTCTTTACTTAACTTATCAGTAGTTGCTCCAAAGATTATATCATCAACATATATCTGAACTACCAAGAGATCTTTAATTTTTTCTTTCAAGAATAAAGTATTTTTAATTTTACCTCTCTTGTAGCCATGCTCAAGTAAAAAGTTTGATAATCTTTCATACCATGCTCTTGGAGCCTGCCTTAGCCCATAAAGTGTCTTGTCAAGCTTGCACACATGATTAGGACATTCCTTCCTTCCTTGAGGATCACTTCCTCTTTGTTCAGTTCCCCCGGTCAAGTTGCCCTGGGTGGAAGGACCTGTTCCATCACCTGTTCCTACCTCCGGTGTAGCTTCAGTCTGGGCTATGGTTTCATTTGAGTTTCTCACCAGCCCAATTGCTTCATCATCATGTTCCTGCCTCTCAGAAAGAATGTTAGTTTCATCAAAAATCATATGTACACTTTGTTCTACACACATAGTTCTTTTGTTATAAGTCTTATAAGCTTTACTATGTGAAGAATACTCCCTCATCACTTCTGGGATCAAACTTACCTGGGGAGTCTTTACCATTATTTTGCACAAAACACTTGTATCCAAATTCCCTAAGATGAGATATGTTTGACTTTTTCACTTTAAGTAACTCATAAGGAGTTTTCTCTACAAGAGGTCTAGTCATGCACCTATTTATGATGTACCATGCAGTGTTTACAGCTTCTGCCCAGAAACTCTGGGTCAGTTTACTAGCAAGAAGCGTAGTCCTGTCCATATCTTCAAGTGTCCTATTCTTTCATTCAACTACTCCAATTTGTTGTGGAGTCTTAGGAGCAGAAAAATTATGATCTATGCCATGCTCATCACAAAATTTAGCAAATTCAGCATTCTCAAATTTAGTACCATGATCAAACCTAATTGATGCAAGTTGATTACCTAGTTGTTTTTGAGTTTTTCTAACAAAAGAAGTAAACATGTCAAATGCTTCATCTTTAGATGTTAAAAACAATGTCCACGTAAACCTAGAATAATCATCAACAAGAACCATCACATATCTCTTACCACCTCTACTTAATGTTCTCATTGATCCCAAAGATCCATATGGACCAGTTCCATCGTCCTGATGGTGCTTACCACTTTCTTGCTTTTAAAAGAGGATCTTACCTGCTTTCCCGTTGCACAAGCTTCACAAACTTTATCTTCCGTGAAATTAATGTTAGGCAGTCCTATCACCAAGTCCTTGGAGACTAGTTTGTTGAGTTGACTTAGACTGGCATGTCCAAGTCTCTTGTGCCAAAGGAGGGAATCATTATCCAACACACTTAAGCAAGTGAGTTCATTTTTTAAAAGTGTGGACAGATCTACAACATATATGTTGGTCACTCTTTTTCCCTGCAAAACTATCTTTTCAGTGGTAAGATTAATCACAAAGCATTTGGTAGATGTGAATGCTACCAAGTTACCTCTATCACACAATTGTGATATACTTATTAGACTGTACTTCAGTCCATCTATCACATAAACGTTCTCAATAGAGTGATAATCAGTCTTACCTACCTTTCCAACCCCAATGATTTCACCTTTCTTCCCATTTCCAAAGGAGACATTAGCTCATTTAAGGTTCTCAAGTGAAAGGAACCGGTTCTTGTTTCCTGTCATGTGCTTTGAGTAGCCACTATCCATGTATCATATTTAGCTGCTCCCATTCACTTGGACCTGCAAAAGGAAATCAGGGGTTAGTCTTAGAAACCCAAACTAGTTTGGGTCCCTTTCTATAGGCAAAAGGATGAATCAAATTCTTTTTAGCCCAACTTGGTAGCTTATTTTTCCCTTGAACAAATTCTTTATTCTTTTGACTTGCCTTTTCTTTTGCAGTGCATTCACTTTTATAATGACATGTTTTACCATAGTGTGTGCAAATCTTGTTCTCAGGAAGAGTGAGGTACTTGCTTTTGGGATCCCATTTAGGTGTCAGATTCCCAAAGCCAAATCATCTTCTGTTTCTACTATGGTGTTCCTGTAGCCATGAAAGTGCACCGGAGGACCTGTTCCATTTACAAGTTCTGTCTAACTCATGCTTGACCTTGCTTAGATCCTCCTTTAGGATTCTTACCTGCTCATCCTTTTTATACAACTCATCTTTCATTTTTCCTACGTTTTCTTCTAGAGTGAGTTGTGTGTGATCAGCTATCTTTTTACCTATTCCTAATTTCAGTTTTAGATTTTCAGATCTAAGCTCTAGGACAGTTGAGTCAAGTGCATGAACCTGGTTCTTCAACACAGTGTCTTCACTTACAGTTTCACTAACCCTAAGTTCCATATTTTTGCACTTGACCTTTAAAATCACACATTCTTTAGACAATATTCCTTTTCATTGTTTACATCCTCAGATTCATCAATTAGCTCTAGAAGTAACTCAAACAACCTTTCTTTAGACAATAATTTAATTTTATCTTTGAGGTGAATTGCACTTACCTTAGTTTCTTTATCAGATTCTCTGATTGCCATAAGTGCTTGTTCATCCTCATCATCGTCTGAGCTTTCATCTAAGCTTTCTCCCCAAGCAGCGACCATAGCCTTGGTTGATCCTTTGTTGTTGTTTTTCCTGGGTTGAACATGTTCCTTCTTCATGTTCCTTCATTCAGCTCTTTCCTTCTTCCATTCAATTTCCATGAAGGACAGTTCTTGATGTGTTGATCAGTCTTTCCACACTTGTAGCAGCAATCATTGGTTTGCTTCTCGGGAGCTTTTGACTGACTATAGCTTCCACTTCTTGAAGAACCCTTTCCTCTCCTCCTGTACTTCTTGAAGTCCTTGGTGATCATAGCCATTTCTTCATCTTCGAACCTTCAGTGATTCTGAGTGCCAAGCTCCTTTCCTTCTTAGGTACATCCATTTTTATGGTTTGTCTCCTAAGTTCATAGGCAGTAAGATTTTCAATTAATTCATCCAATGGGAGAGTGGCAATGTTCTTTGATTCCTGAATGGCAGTGATTTTGCTCTCCCAAGTAATAGGCAGAACCCTTGTCAATATCTTCTCGACTCTATCTTCTTCAGGAATAATCCTTCCAAGAGACTTTAGTTTATTTGTTAATGTAGTGAACCTTGTGTATATCTCTTGAATGGTTTCTCCTTCCTTCATAGTTAAAGTTCCCATATTGAGAATACAGTAGAGTTCCTCTGGATCTCTTCACCTGAGGTGTTCCTTTATGAGCCACTTGCAGAGTGTCCCAGATTTCCTTAGCAGTGGTATAGCTTTGGATTCTGCTGTACTCATCCGAACCAAGTCCACAAACAAGCCATTTCTTGGCTTTAGCGTTCTTCTCCAATTTCTTCAAGTCCTAAGCAGTACAATCAGCTCTTGTCTTTGGCACATCTACTCCTTCAGTATTTTTCTTCAGGGTAGCCAGTGGACCATCGGTGATAATGTCCCATAGCTCATATTCCTCACCTATAATGTGATCTCTCATCATTTTTTCCACCAAGAGTAGTACTGGCCGTTGAAGAGTGTTAGCCTAGCAATGGATTGTCGTTCCTAATTTCCAGGTGATGCACTCATCTTGATCTTCTCTTAAGGTGTTAGCCTCTTCAAGGATAACTTGCTCTGATACCAATTGATGTTTTATACGTCAATGCCACACAAGAGGGGGGGTGATTTGTGTGTTGTCCAATTTTTGCGTGTATTGACTATAGAAGGACCTAGTTCTTCTAAGTGTTCCTTATACTACTGTTGCAGAAATAGTAAATACGGAAAGTAAAAAACACAAGTATTTTTACGTGAAAAACACCCGGCTCAAAAGGTGAAAAAACCACGACCTACTACTCAGTAAGATTTTCCCCAATACTTCACTAAATCACTTATCCAAAACAACATTTACAAAACTCTTTGTAAACCTAAGGATTAACTTTAATCCCGTTGTGGTGACCAGCCTTTAAATGTTGCGACAACTTCAAGTTAACTCTAACTTGAATACTCAGAGTACCTAATACAATTGCTTCTAGATAAAGATGAAAGGTACAACTTGAAAACACCTACTACAATTGAACTAGAATAAAAGACAGACGCTTGGAACTAGTTCTTCTATCTGGTTCATGTAGCCTCAGGTTCGCACACTTGCTCTCAACTCACGTTTAACTTTAGCATTTGTGCGTGCCTGTAGAATGAGAACATCCTGCATTATATAGAGTTAGTAGAATGGGAAATAACTACAGTTCTAATGCTACTCTTCCTTGGTGGAAGAGTTCTAGTTATCTTCAACTTCTAACTCCTCGCTTATTTTGGATAAAGTTCTCTTCATGTAAGGAGTCCTTCTCTTTATCATTTACTCAACCTTGTTCGATCAGGAGATATCAGATATAACAACTTAAGATTATCTCCTTCACGTGCATCCTTTATGCTCGAATTTGCCCGTGTCTGTGTACACTGTGTATGGACCTGGTTCATGCACAAGTTCCCCTGTCAATCATCAAAATAAAACTTCACTTGGGCCAACAGATATAGTTGGGTTTGTAGCTCGGTGTTTAAATCGTCAACGGGTGAAGTACGAGCATCAGAGACCGTGCAGATTGCTTCAGAAACTTGAAATTCCGAAATGGAAATGGGAGCGTATTACCATGGAGGATATTGATACGCTCAAATTACACCTTAAGAATAGTGTAAGCGGTCGGTGTCAAATATAATAACCCAACAAGGTTAGGGTCGAATCCCACAGGGAATAAGTGTGAAACGTTTATCTAATTAGTGTAATACTCGACTAAGTCGTAATTCTATCAAGTAATTATAATAAAAAGGAATATTGAACGTCAGGATAAGCGAGAACTGATTGTAATGTTGTGAATGTAAATAATATGAATTAAAGAAACCAAGGTTGTGTCCCCCTTAATGTAGTATAATGCTCTTGATATTAATATTGAATATTTCCAATGGAAAACTTTCTTGATATGCAATTGATGCCTAGTTTACTATCCAATATTTTCCAATAGTTGGATAATATATCCTCTTTATGATTTTTCCAAATACAAAAGAATTGTGATTAAGAACAATCAATTAATGCCAAATTAAAACCCACTTATTCCTAAGCGATTTTATTAAACAAGGTTTAAAGCCTTGAGTCTTTGTTATTTACTTCTACTAAATTCTATCCCACTTTCCCAAGCAAAGATAGAATTAATTGGCATTCGTTAATGTTTGCAACCATTAACAATTTTTGAAGAATGAGAAATAAATAAATATCAATCATCCGTTGAAATCATATTCAATATCAAAATCTCAATAACATTATACCCATCTAGGGTTCAAAACCTTAGCGTTTAAATTTAGCCACTCATGCTGAACATTGAATAAGAAAGAATAGTAATTGTCATTATCTTACAAAATAGCAAGTAATTGATCCCAAAAGCTTCCAAGAATTCAAACTAAGTAATTGCCCGTACTTTGTACTCTCAATTCTGACAAGATATCCCTCACAAAACCCTATTAAACCTATTTATAGAGGCCCAAAAACCGAGGCGAAGTTCGGACTAATTTGCCCCTACTGTAATAATGCAGACCGCATTTCTGTCGCAAAACAAAAATGTGGACCGTAAATCTTCATCGACTGTCGCATATTTAACCCAAGAGTTTTGCCTTCATCGCATTATGGTTTTGCGGTCCGCATGTTGATTATGCGATCGCGAAATGCGATCGCATTCTTCACCCTGATTTTCACCCAGAAACTCTGCTTGCGTTTGCGATTTCACAGTGCAAGTTTGCGGTTCGCATTCTTGTTTTGCAGTCGCATTCTCGACATGACAAAGTGCCCAGAGTTCTGTCCCTGTTTGTGATTTGCTTATGAATTATGCGGTCCGCATATGCTGTTTGCGACCGCATACTCACATCTGCGATGCTGTTGAATTCTGTTCTTATCTTCAGTTGGCTTTTTGAACTCTTTTCCGAGCTTTTGGGTCCTTACACTCGATGTACTGCAAATACACTAAAATTATATAAGTATCGATAGAATTTGCACGTAAAACAAGTTAAACTCTAAGCAAGTAGTATCAAAATGTGCCGAAATTACCCGGCACATCAGATATTCCAAAGACGGCCTTCCGGACAAGATATGGGCACTTTGAGTTCTTGGTGATGTCATTCGGGCTAACAAATATTCCAGCAGCTTTTATGGATCTCATGAATAGTGTATTCAGGCCCTATCTTGATGTGTTCGTGATCGTATTCATTGATGACATTCTGGTGTATTCTCGTTTAGAGACGGAACATACGAGCCACTTGCGGATAGTATTACAGACCCTTCAGGATTGTAAGTTATATGCTAAGCTCTCCAAATGTGAATTCTGGCTAAACTCAGTAGCATTCCTTGGCCATGTGATATCTGACGAGGGTATTAGTGTCAACACTCAGAAGATTGATGCAGTCAAGAATTGGCCAAGACCTACAACACCGTCAGGAGTCCACAGCTTCCTGGGGCTAGCAGGATATTATAGGCGGTTTGTAGAACGGTTTTCCTTTATTTCAGCACCATTGACTAAGTTAATACAGAAAGCTACCAAGTTCCAGTGGTCTGACGCTTGTGAACGTATTTTTCAGGAGCTAAAGAATCGATTGACATCCGCGCCAGTGTCACTCTCCCAGAAGGAACAAAAGGTTATGTGGTATATTGTGATGCCTCAAGGATAGGTTTGGGGTGCATATTGATGCAATGTGGGAAGGTGATTGCCTATGCATCAAGATAATTGAAGAAGCATGAAAATAATTACCCGACTCATGATTTGGAATTGGCTGCAGTAGTATATGCTTTGAAGATTTGCCGGCACTACTTATACGGTATCCATGTTGACATCTACATAGATCACAAAAGTTTATGATACATCTTCAAGCAGAAGGAGTTGAATATGAGGCAGCATAGCTGGCTTGAATTACTGAAAGATTACGATGTCGAGATATTGTACCATTCCGGTAAAGCCAATGTTGTGGCAGATGCTCTTAGTCGTAAGTCAATGGGAAGCTTAGTACACATTGAGGCAGGTAGACAGTGGTTGACTAAAAAGCTTCATCAGCTAGCCAATATGAGAATCAGATTGTTAGACTCTGATGACGGAGGTGTTACTGTACAGAATACGTAGCCAAGGTAAAAGCACGGCAATATGAAGATCCTACCTTAGTACGATTGAGAGAGAGCGTTCAGCAGTGTAAAATTATGGCTTTTGAGATCGGAGGAGATGGGGCACTAAGATACCAGGGCCGATTATGTGTGCCTAATGTGGAAGGGTTGCGAGAGAATATTATGATTGAGATCTTTTAGATATTCCATCCATCCCGGCTCGACAAAGATGTATCATGACGTTAAGGAGTAGTATTGGTGGGATAACATGAAGAAGTCTATTGCAGAATTTGTAGCGCAGTGCCCTAATTGTCAACAAGTAAAGATTGAGCATCAGAAACCCGGTGGATTGATTCAGAATATAGAGATTCCGACTTGAAAATGGGAGGTGCTGAATATGGACTTCTTTATTGGATTACCTCACTCTTATCATAAGTTTGATTCCATCTGGATGATAGTTGATCGACTTACAAAATGTGCCCATTTTCTGCCAGTTAAGACAACTTACACAGCTGAAGATTGTGCGAAGTTGTATATCAAGGAGATTGATAGGCTTCATGGTGTGTCGTTATCTATTATATCAGACCAATTAGCTCAATTTAAGGCTAACTTTTGGAGTTCTTTTCAGAAGGGTTTAGGTACACATGTGAATCTCAGAACGACATTCCATCCGCAGACTGACGGACAGGCTGAACGTACCATTCAGACACTTGAAGATATGCTACGAGCATGTGTTCTAGATTTCAAGGGGAACTGGGATGACTATCTGGCACTCATAGAATTCGCCTACAATAATAGCTACCATTCCAGTATTAAAATGGCCCCGTATGAGGCACTGTACGGGAGGAGATGTAGATCATCAGTTGGATGGTTTGAAATCGGTGAGACCGAATTATATGGGCCAGATTTGATTCACTAAGCCATTGAGAAGGTGAAAGTGATACAAGAAAGACTGAAGACGGCATAAAGCAGGCAAAAGTCTTATTCCGATGTCCGACATCGTGTCCTGGAATTTGAGGTTAGTGATTGGGTTTTCCTGAGGATCTCGACGATGAAGCGTGTTATGCGTTTTGGGAAGAAAGCTAAGTCTGCGGTATATCGGGCCGTACAAAATTCTTTGACGAATTGGACAAGTTGCTTATGAGTTAGAATTGCCATCCGAATTGGAATTTGTCCACACGGTATTCCATGTATCTATGTTGAGGAAATGTATTGGAAACCCTATTCGGGTCGTCCCTATCAAAGATGTACAAGTTACAAAGGATCTATCATATGAAGAAATACCAGTGGCTATATTAGATCGACAAGTCCGCAAGCTGAGAACAAAGGATGTAGCTTCCATTAAAGTATTGTGGAGGAATAATAATACGGAAGAAATAACATGGGAAGCAGAAGATGAGATGAAGTCTAAATACCCTTACATGTTCCAGATTGAAGATAACAAGGATGCCAGGGGAATGCAGGACGCATTAGAAGGTGAAACGTCTCTATGAGGTAAGCAATAACTTGAGAATACTCTTTCTTAATACAAAATGATGATATGCAAGTAATGTGCATATTTATAATGCTTTGTATAGCCTTGTAAGGCCATAGGTTGGGTTTAACAGCTTGCAAGTTTCGCTAGTGTCTATTCTATAGGGGAAACTCAGCCGGAAGTTTCCGTCCGAATCCATGATAAGTTAGACTCTCCGTAAACCATTACATTCGAGGACGAATATTCCTAAGGGGGGAGGGTGTTACAATCCATATTTGCATATGTTAGGTTACGCCGTAAGTTAGTCTACGTAGGTCCGATAAGAGATTATCTTTGAGATGATAAGAATTTAATCCTATTGGTCTTAATTGGTACAAGGGTGTATAAGAGTGGTAAGCAAGTATTAGAAGTTAAACGAATCAAGGATATTGTAACTCGTATTTTCGGGTAAATCTAGAGGTATTAATATTACCAAGAGGTCGTATTTTAAGGTATTTGAATCATATAATATCCGTATCATACGTCTTAAAGTCAAACGAGTTATGAAACAAAAGTCGACAAAAGTTGTCACAACTTACGTTCATAATTTTACCTAAACTTTAGGTCAAATATTATTAAACTTTTCTCCCAATTTACTTGGAATTGGGGGTTTATCTACCCACCAAATTGAAGATCTATGAGTTTAGTTTTCAACGCATTGAATTTGTCGATACGATCTCAGAATGGGAGATATTCGCGTTTCCGGGAGATTGCGTCCAACAGCTCTCTATGGGGCCCACATAGGCGGTAAAAGATATAGATATATATAACGTGCCTCAACCCCGTTTTAAGTCATTAGTTTTCAGTATATTCAGACCTTAGAACCCTAAGAACACTCTCTCAAGGTTTTCTCATGATCCAAGACCAAAACAAAGGGCAAACAACACAAATCAAGTGTCGGGAATCCCCTGGCGCTCGTAAGTTTCTTGTTCTTCTTGTTATTGCTGATTTTTGTGTTGCTCCAGCTCATGTGGAAGGTTATTTTAAGTTGTTTATGTTCTGTAAAACACTCCCTCAAGTTTTAATATCAATCCTAGGTGATTTCAAGACTTCTAAAGTGATTCTAGTGCCGAAAAACCCTAATTGATTGCTAGTTTCGCTTCCTTGTTCTTGTGGCAGCATTGGAGGGATATTTCATGGTCAATTAAGGTCAAATTGAATTTGTTCTTTATATTTAAAGTTAAGGAACCTCTTACCCTATTTTTATTTAAGATTATCCAAGTTACGACTAAGTCGTTGAAGATAGAACTTGTGAGATATATATCGAAAGGCTTATTAGTAATGTTGTTGGTTGGTGGACTGTTTTGGGAGGCTCAATATGATTATTATTGATGTTGTTTAGGCTGTTTGGTGATTGTGTTAACTTGTGGGAAGTCATATAAATAGGGGAGGTGCTGTCCGTTTCATTGTAAAATAGGTTGCGGTCGATACATAATAGTTACGACGCTTAAACGATAACGATAGTGTCATTTCTCTTATTGTAGACTAAGGATTCGTGACATTTTCATAGCTTGAGGTTGGGCAGTATATACAAGGTATGTGAGGCTATCCTTTTCCTTCTTTTGTGCGACTCCAATTGCACATAATGTAATGAACGAGCTTCCAAAGATACTCCACTTTTAGAAGCTAGCAGTACTTACATTGTTTCCCTTCTTATGGAACGATTGATGTTGATGTTACTTCTCTTATTCTTATGTTATCAATGTTGTTGGTACTTCTTGGTTTTTATAAAATTCTTGATGAAGAGTTAATCCTAATAACGTGTACGGAGGATACCCACCTTACGTCACTCCAAAAGGTTCAAAATGTGATTCCAATGAGTCCAACACACATCATATATATGTATCTATTTTACTCTACCGAGTCGCGCTATAGTTGGCCGGGTACAGCACTTATTGTGCAACCATTGATCAGTTTTGTTTTACGAGCTTCACATGGCCGGTACGATTTTACCAAGCCTTATGATGGTGGGGTACGTTTTTACCGAGCCTATTAGGGTTGGGTACGATATGATAATAATGATGCCCATAGAGGCGTATGTTTTAAAAGTTTATGTGTGTATATATATATATATATATATATTTGTGTGTGTGTGTGTGTTTTTTTTTTGTGTGTGTGTGTGTGTCATGCATTTCATGTCAGTAGCCCTCAGAGGTACCCAGATGTTACAGGTTGTATATTCTCTATCCTTGTTTACATTACTGTTCTTGCTTATGTTTTCCTGCCTTACATACTCAGTACTTTATTCGTATTGATGTCCTTTTATTTGTGGACGCTGCATGTCGAGCTGCAGGTCCTGATAGACAGGTAGGTGAAGCTCCCCTACCATAGTAGGCTACCCAATTCAACGTTTATTGGTGAGATCCCTTCTCAGGACTTGCCGTGGTCTTGATATACATTTTTGTTATAGACGTTATGGGTATGTCGGGACCCTGTTCCGGCAATGCTGCAGCACTTATGTTCTTGTAGAGGCTTATAGAAAAGTGTCGACTCGTGTATAATTTGGATTGCCTTGTCGACTAATTTTTGTTGTATAGTCTCTCATGGCAGCTTGTTAGCTCGTACCTTATACATAGCTTCATGACAGCCTTGTCGGCCCATGATATATGTGTTCATGTCATTATCTATCATTGTTGGTTGTTTAGGATTCATGTCTACCATTTATATTGATCTCGTCGGCCTTTATAGTTAATAAGAAAGGTTAGATAAAATGTGCGTTGATGCTCGGCAGATATGGCCCGGGTGCCAGTCATGGCCCTCCAGTTTGGATCGTGACATGTACAAAAGAGTCAACATAATGAAAGCTAATCAAAGCTGTAAGCTATACATGCTAAGCTCATCCATTCAAGAATCTACAAAGAATTGTACAAATATATATTTTTATTATATCTGGAGAGAGAAAAAGATAGTACACCTGAATAAAGTATTTTGGAATTGCCCAAGGTTTGTCAATTGAAAACAGTACCCCTTCTTAGAGCCTTTACACATTAGCACTCTGTGATGAAACTCAATTTGTCCCAAATTGACTACAATTTAGTGTTATGTGTTGACTTGAGCGGTTTTGGTTTGGATGATTGACAAAGGAGTACATGCATGAACCAGGTCCATGGACAGTGTACACAGATGACGGGCAGAATCAAGCAAAAGGCATGCACGTGAAAGGGATAAGTATAAGTGGTTATTTCTGATAATTCCTGAACGAAAAGGTTGCATATTTGATAAGGAGCAGGACTCCTTACTTGAAGAGAACTCTATCCAAGATAAGGAAAGAGTTAGAAGTTGAAGATAACTAGAACTCTTCCACCAAGGAAAAGTAAAGCGTGAGACTTTCTAGTTAATCCTTATTCTACTAACTCTATAAATATCAGTTTTGTTCTCTTTTACAGGTGATGCAGACATACTGAAGTTAAGCATGAATTGAGAGCAAAATAGCAAGGCATTTTGTGAGCATTTCCTGTGAGATTTAAGAGTGCGGTCCTGAAGCTACACGAACCATATTGAAGAACCAGCTCCATAAAGAGTTTTATGTGTCTTTTTTTATTTCTAGTTCAAAGTGTAGTAGGTGTTTTGAGTTGTACCTTTCAGCTTTCTTAGAGGCAAATTGTACTAGGTACATGAGTTGTATCTTTCAAGTTAGAGTTAACTTGACGTAGTCGCAACAACCCATGGCGTGTTGCTATAAGGTTTAGAGTTAATCCTTAGGTTTGCAAAAGGTTGTAAACTCTAGTTGTATTGTTCAAGTTAGAGTTACTTGAAGCAGTTGCAACAACTTGTGGCTGGTTGCTACAAGAGTTAGAGGTAATCCTTAGGTTTGCAAGAGTTTGTAAACTTTGTTGTTGGCTCAGAGTTAGTTAAGTGTTTGGGAAAAATCCTACTGGGTAGTAGGTCGTGGTTTTTTAACCTTTTGAGCCGGGTATTTTCCACGTAACAATCTTTGTGTTCTTTACTTTTTGCATTATTTATTCCGCAACTGTAGTGTAAGAAACGCATAGAAATATCAGGTGCACGCGGAAATCAGGCACCACACAAGTCACCCCTTTTTGTGTGGTATTGATGTATAAAAATCACTATGGAAGGATATAAAATTGTTGATTCCTTGCAGCATTACTATATAAACTCATCCACAATAAACATGTTGGGCACTGCATTCGAACCATCGAGCCATGCTAGATTTAAGATTCTAAAAAGCCAATTTTTGCTAGCACCTACTTTTGTGAAGGATGAAATTTGAAAGAACCAACTTCCGTCGTAAGTGCCATACTAATATCCATAGGACTTTTTTCCCTTGGATAATCCATTTGACTGTCAAAAACCCAAAATATCTGCAGAAGACCACATAAGGAAGATCCATAGCACAAATTTTCATCCTTCACTCATTGATCCATAGCTTGTCAAACATCCTTCACAAAACTTGGCGAAACAAGACTTTCAATGTACAGATTAAACCTAAATCTACAGCCATGATGGAATTGAATCTCAGAATGCTTGAAAGTGTTATGTGTTGAATTATACAGCAATAAGCCTGAATCATATTGCAGTAAAATTTCATCATTCTGGGAGATGAAAATTGGTGAAATCCAATCGTTAATAATTGTAGGAAAAGGGATCGAAGCCACCTTATTCCATGACTCCACAAAACCATACACCTTCATTACCCATACATCCATCTGGACCAAGTCGCACGTATAAGATACACATAAATTACCTCCTAAACTCCCTATATCCCAACTTAAACTAGCATCAAGATCGGGCAGTGCTACATTTTTATATGTCTCATCTACCAGGTTTAATGAAAGAATAAACCTTGAATCATTCATATCACTTTCATCACTAACATGACCGACGATCCAATAAAGTCTTCCATTTACAAATATACCAGGATAGATCCAAAAGATAATATCTGGATAGTCTTGAATCCTTTTCCAAGAATTCGATCTTAGACTATAAATCTTAAATACATTCAGAAAACCATCATCATGTGAATTTTCCCTAACGTCTACATTTTTGTAATCATCTTGACACTCAACGTAACCAATACAATAAGACGAACTCTGACCACAATACCGATCGGTTCCTGAAAAGGGCAATTTTTTCGACTTTCTTATAGATGGATTCCATAGAAATAAATTCCAAAATTGATTGAAAAAACAGAATAGCCCTTCACACCAACCCACGATGCCATTGCAAGAAAAATCAAGCTGAACAGGTATAGGTATAGGGGGAGATTCTACTTGATACATAATTGCATAAAGAGCACAAGTGTTAAGAGTGAGGCTATTCTCACGAGAGCCGTAAAAAAGACACCGAAAATCTTGGTTCTGAGTTGAATTTTAGATGGATTTTGATGAATTGGGGACATGAGATTAAAGAAAACCAAGATTTTGAAACGCACCTCATCTTTAATAAGGATTTCACGGGTAGCCTTAGGAGTATTTCATATATTATTTCTGATGGAATAACTCGCAGCGATTCTGATTCCGGGAATTCCATCGGCGGCGTCTCCGAATTCAGAGGTTTCCGTTGTGAAAAATTGTTGGCGCTGAGCTTAATACGGTTAGACCTTTATTTGTAGAAGTATATTATTTTTTATAAGGAAATACTATTTGAAAAATTCGATAGACACAAAGAAACATGCAAATGCTATTATTTTATGAACATATAAAATGCATTTGAATATTCTTACCTTCGGGAGGAAACAAAATTGCCGTGAAAAAAAATAATGTGTTATCTCATTATTACTTTAAAAAACAATTAGTGATAAAAGGACCAATACACATAAGGAAGAGATAATAACAAAATATTACCAATGGCAATGTCATTGAGACGTGAAAGAGAGAAGAAAACTCACAAAGAAGAAGAAGATGGATTATGACCTTATCTGAACCGTTTGGCACAAGTTGTGGAAAAATTGAATAATTATTGGCATATTTTACGGAAAAAATAATAAAAAACAAATGTTTGAATCTGGGAAAAATTCCGATTTTTCCGCGAGCAAACGGATGCAATAGAAAAAAACGGTTGACACAAACCAAATATTGCATGACCGAAGATTATGCGAAAATTTTTTTTTTTTTTTTTTTTTTGAATTGGCATGTTAATCAAAAAACTGTCAAATAAAATTGGAGGATAATTTTTTTGGCAGGTTAATAAAAAAGCTGCCAAAATAAGATTTGGAGGAAGTACTAATTTTTTTTTTTGAACTGGCAGGTTTAAATTTTATTAATTTTTTTCTGAATTGGAGACAAAAGGTGGGAGCTTTATTCTATCTAAAAATAATTTTTAACCAATTTTATTGAAAATTTATTTTCAAAATTATAACTTGACATGTTATTGTGATGACACATGCATCATGATACTAATTATTTTTTGTTGACATGTTAATCAACAAAACTGCCAAATACAATTAGGAGGAAGTACTAATTCTTTTTGAATTGAAAAGTTTAATTTCTATTGATTTTTGTGAATTGGGAGACAAACGTGGGAGCTTTGTTCTATTTTAAAATAATTTTGAAACTCTAATTTTATTGGATTTTTATTCTAAAAATTAAAAGTTGGCATGTTATTGAGATGGTACTTTGCATCGTAACATTATTTTGCTTCTTCTTTTTTCTGTATAAATAGAATAGGATATAGATAGATTCTTTGATAAAAAGTCTCAAATGAATTACTTATTTTGGTTCAAGATAAAAAAATTTCGTTTCACATAACAATATGAAGAAAAAAATGTCTAACGGAACCCTTATATGTTATTTTCTTTTTTACCAACATTTCAAAATAAGTTTATCGCTTCATTTAATTAGTACAAACTGAAAAAACATATAACAAAACACTTCAAACTTATGATATTGTTACCATGTAAATTGTAAATCATGTCCACTGCAATATACAATCATATTTATATTGATATATTGTAGTAAATTAAATAGAAATAAAATAAAATATTTGAGGGATATATAATAATTAAAAATGTGAGAATACTGTTTACCCTAAATTTCGGATAACAATTGAATTTATACGTGGTTCTAAGGATCTGTGATTCAGTTTGATACAAATAACGAATAATATAACGGAAATTAGAGTCAATAGATAAATGGAGAAGAGATGCAAACCACAAGCCTTGGATAATCATGGCCTTGACTGATTCTTCCAAGATGAACAATAAATATCAAAGGAACCAAACGAATAAAGTAATGTATAAAGTAATAAAAGCTGTTTTCTTTTCTTTGTATTGATGATTGTTTCGTGAGATGCCCTTTGGACAATTACATTGCCCCTTTATATAGTTGGGGGATAATCTTTTAAACAAGGTAAGAATCTATTTACAAAGTAAAAATCTCTTGATTTGCTGGTTTAACGGTCCTATTGATTGATGCCGAGATTCCCGCCATGATACTCACCCATCACGGATTTTCCGGTCCTTTCGTCATTCAAATTCGATGACCTACCCTAGAATGTTTCCTGGAATCGAGCTCGGTAGAATCATTTCGGTCATCCTGGCTTTCGAACTCCGATTCAACGACGTTGGGTCTCCACCCCAATTTATCGAGCCGTAATCATGATGGATACTAACCGCGTAGAATCGAGCCCAATTTAACTATATATGGGCGGGCCCGAGTTCGACCTCATACAGATAGTCCTCTCGTTTTTCAGAGAGTAATGACGAGAAACGATGTGAGCCGCAACTTTTTGGTTATGATGAGTGAAGACATATTTATGACACGTGTGACACGGAAGTCGAAACGTCCCATCAGAAGAACCAAACCACTGTCTTGATAAGTGACGGTGAAATTGTGACGTACGTGGTATGTATCGAAAACGTCTCGTCAGAGACAAACCTCTGCAACATCAAGTACACACCAATTAATGCTTCGCCACTTTGGGATGCAAGGCTCCGCCTTTGAGAGATCATAAATACCCCTCCTCCTCTTCATCCTCAACCGTTTAAGCTGTTTGAACAATAACACAATTCCTTTCTTCAACCTCTCTGAAACATTCTTGCAAGTGGCCTCCGTTTAGTACTTCTTTTTCACCTGCATCTTCTAACTTCTTTATCTTTTTCCAACAATGGCGAAAACCTCTAAATTTGTACCTCAGAGGCAGACTCCTTCTTCCTCCTAACCCGTAGAAGACACTCAACCTGTTGAGGTTGAGAAAACCGCGGTTGAGCCTCCTTTGAAGGCGTTTGTATCGACCGGATGTTCAACCCGGGCAGACTTCAAAGTGGATAAGACCTCTTCAATACCGGGCCGGTGCGAGCCGGTTACGAGATACATTTGTTCGATTACGGACAAGGTCCTCAACAAGGTCAAGGAGGACTGTAACTGGATCGGCAAGTGTATGGTCGTTCCCTCACCAGAAGAGATGATCACCGCCCACGTGGAGAGTTATTTAAGTATTTACACTTACCCCTTCACGTTGGGTCCTTTGGACCCGGTCATCGTTGCCTTTTGTAAAAGGTACGAAGTGACTTTGGGTCAGATCCATCCTTCTTTCTGGAGAATAGTCATTCTCCTTCGTTTTTTTGTAAGCATGATCGACGGGCATCTTTTTACCGTCGATCATCTTCTACGGTTGTATAGTCCCCGACTTTACCTAGGGCAATTAATAAAACTTGCTCGCCGGGCAAGCAAAGCCCCCTTCTCTAGCATCAATGAGGATAAAGATCGGGGCTGGTTGGGCCGATATGTTCGGGTGAAGACGTCGGATCTGATCCCGGCCGAAGATATGCCTTTCCCCGAGAAATGAAACATGAACCGTAAGTGTTTCCCTATCTCTCAATTTGTTCAATATTTTTCCCATCGTCACTTTAATAACCAATTTCATATGATGTAGCCGTATCTGGGATGCCGGCCGCGATTTCCCATCTGAAGGAATGGGTTGAAAAAATAGTGTCCCAGAGACCTTATTCAGAACGGCTTGGTGTGAGCTCTCGAAGGCCGATGGGAGGCCCGACTCCATGGTGAGACAGGTTAAACTCGAGCTCAGCATTTTAGGTTATTGATTTCTAATTCGTTCCACTCTCCCTTGCAGGTTTATCAAAGGACATTGAAATGAGTCCTGTGTCCACAGGCGATGAGGTTCCTGCGAGCCCCCTGCTTCGACGCAGGAGAAAGAGAAGAAGAGGAAAGAAACCCCCGGTTCTTCGGAGCCAAGAAAAAAGAGACCGAAAAAGAGAATAGCTCGCAAGCCCAAGAGCAATATTAGGGATCGAATATTGTCTTCGGACTCCCTTCGTCGATTGAGGGATGAGTCCGAAGAAGATGAAGATTTCGATTTTTTGGCTAGTGGGCCATCCCAAACTGAAGGACGAGTAGTCCCCGAGCCGAGAGCTGATAAAACAGACCTTCATCGTGTCGGGGGCTCCGAGATGGGGGAAAGAACTGGGGCTTCTCCCAAGGCAAGGAGGGTTTCCCAGGGAGTCTTAGGCCCCATAGAGTTGATAGACTCTCCTTCCTTCTCAGAATCAACACTCAACGAGGCCCAAGGAGCAAAGGAACGTTCCCCCGGCGGGGGTCATGTACCGGAAGGTTGTAGTTTCTTCGATGGCGTGGATTCGGCGTCTGTGAAAGATACCTTTGGGCTCGGCAACCTAGAAGTTCCGAGGAAGAGTCCATCACCAGCATAAGCGGGGTTTCTTTCGGTCCGAAGTTGGTCGACAGGTTTCCTGCTCCGAGTTCATACCCTGATCGGAAGCGGATCATATCTTTTGCCATTCCTAAAATTGCTAAGGTCCTTTCCGCTCATGTAGGTGTGGCCATCTATCTTCGGTGTTTAGCCTTCAATCATATTACTGACTTGGCATAACTCTTAGCCTTAGAATTGAGGGTTTGGTTCAGTAAATTTTCTGTCCCCTCGAATTCTATTGGCTCGATTTGGCCTTAGCCACTGAAAACTTCGAATGTGCCTTAGCAGGTTCCCCCTCGAGTTCATTTAACTCGGATGTCCTTCGCCTTTTAAGGTTATAGGGTTTGCCTTAGTAGGCCTTTATTCCCCTTCGAATTTCATTAACTCAGAATTACCTCAGCTTCTTAATGTCCAAGGTTAGCCTTAGTAGGCTTTGCTTCCCTTCGAGTTTTGTTTACTCGGGATGGCCTTAGCCTTTTAAGGATCGAGGTTTGCCTTAGTAGGTCTTACTTTCCCTTGAGTTTTATTAACTCGGAATGGCCGTAGCCTATTAAGGATCGGGGTTTGCCTTAGTAGGTCTTATCTCTCCTCGAGTTTTATTAACTCGGAATGGCCGTAACCTATTAAGGATCGGGGTTTGCCTTAGTAGGTCTTATTCCCCCTCGAGTAAGTTTGCTTTTCGGTGAGTCCCCAAGTGAAACAGTGTTTATTTGAACAAAAATTAAAGTGGCCCTTAGGCTTGTCTGATCGGAGATAAGATATTTGTATATAAGAGATCTTTATTCTCGTTCATATGCTTGTACAATTTAAGCTGGGGTTCGATCAATCTATCGGGGCACGGTTCCTTTGACCGTTTGACCCTTATATTGAATCCTAATGATCTTTGATTCTAGGGATGTTTCCCCAAGCCAAAGTAGTCAAGCAGCCCTCCAATATTTGAGGTCGATTGATGATTAACATCGAATATTGTTGTCACCAAATTTTTATCGGCCTTCAAATCTAAGTTAGCACGATTTACTGGTTGCCTCGTTAAAAACCTTGCCATAAAACCCAGTTTGGGACAAAACCGGTTCAAGGAAAAAAGAGTGCAATACGTGCTTTCAGTCCTAATATCCTGTACTCCCCGATTCAAGGCAACTTTATTTGGTACCTGCGAATGTTAGTTTGCCGATGTAGAATAAAAACAAATAATAATAAGGAATGAAGGATCTTACCTTAGCAATAGTACTGTTTCAAGTGACTTATGTTCCAGTTGTTTGGTAGTTGTTTGCCATCCATTGTTCCAAGCTTGTAGGATCCCTTTCCGGTGATTTTTATGACAGAGTAAGGTCTTTCCCAGTTCGTCCCAATTTCCCTTCATTCGGATTTCGTGTGTTGGGTGTGACCTTCCTAAGTACTAAATCTCCGATGTTGAAGTGTCGAAGATGGGTTCTCCTGTTGTAGTATCTTTCGATCTTTTGTTTTTGAGCGGCCAATCAGACGAGGGCAGCTTCCCTTCTTTCATCCAATAGTTCCAGATTCGTATTCATAGCCTCGTGGTTCGATTCTTTGGTCGTGTAGCGGAATCTGACACTTGGTTCACCGACTTCGACTGGTATCAAAACTTCGGCACCGTAAACCAGGGAAAAAGGAGTGGCTCCTGTGCTCGATTTCTCGGTTGTGCGATATGCCCACAAGACTTCGGGCAATATTTCCTTCCATTTTCCCTTCGCATCGGTTAACCTCTTTTTGAGATTTCGAAGTATTATTTTGTTGGTAGATTCGGCTTGTCCATTCCCGCTGGGGTGGTATGGCGTTGATAGGATTCTTTTGATCTTGTTATCTTCGAGGAATTTTGTCACTTTGTTGCCGACAAACTGTTTCCCGTTGTCACACACGATCTCTGATGGCATTCCAAACCGACATATGATGTGATCCCAAAGGAACTCGATTACTTCTTTTTGCCTAACCTTCTCATATGCCTGTGCTTCCACCCATTTAGAGAAATAATCAATCATAAAAAGAATGAATTGAGCCTTACCTAGTGTGTAGGGAAGAGGGCCAACGATGTCCATTCCCCACTTCATGAACGGCCAGATAAGACCGAGTGTAATGTCTCTCCAGGTCGATGGATCGTCGGGCGTGCCTTTGACAGTCGTTACATTTTCGAACGAACTCCTTCGCGTCCTTTTCCATGTCGACCCAATAATAACCGGCTCTGATTATTTTTCATATCAGGGGTTCGGCACCGAAGTGGTTCCCACAAGCGCCTTCGTGGATTTCTCTTAAAATGTATTCAGTGTCACCCGGTCCCAGACATATCACGAGGGGGACGTCAAATGTTCTTCTGAATAAAGTTCCATCATTGGACAAGCAGAATCGAGCCGCCTTTGTACGCAAGGTTCTTGATTCTTTTGGATCTGAGGGGAGTTTTCCGGAGCTGAGATATTCTATGTATTTGTTCCTCCAATACCAGGTTAGACTCTTCGTATTAATCTCCGCGTGGCCTTCTTCCACTACCGACCTCATGAGCTGTACGACCTTTTCGGATTCGATCTCATCATCTTTGACCGATGATCCCAAACTGGCGAGGGCATCGGCTTCGCTGTTTTGCTCTCGAGGTATGTGTTGTAAGGTCCATTCTTTGACCTATGTAGCATAACTTGTAGTTTGTCTAAATACCTTTGCATTCATCCTTCTCTGACCTCGAATGTTCTGTTGACTTGATTCACCACTAGAAGGGAGTCGCACTTAGCTTCAATTATTTCCGCTCCCAGGCTTTTGGCTAGTTCTAAACCTGCAAGCATGGCCTCATACTCTGCCTCGTCGTTAGTTAACTTTACAGTCTTGATAGATTGTCGAATTGTGTTACCGGTTGGGGGCTTTAGCACGATGCCAAGCCCCGATCCCTTCGCGTTCGAGGCACCATCTGTGAACAGGGTCCATACTCCCGAAGAATTCCCTGATCCGGCCAGTAGCTCTCTTTCGACCTCGGGTATTAGGGATGGTGTAAAATCAACAACGAAATCTGCCAACACCTGAGATTTGATGGCGGTTCAGGGTCGATATTCAATATCGTACCCGCTTACTTCGATAGCCCATTTGACCAATCGGCCGGAGAGCTCGGGTTTATCCATTATGTTTCTTAACGGGTAAGTTGTTATGACACACATGGGATGACACTGGAAATAAGGCTTCAGTTTTCTGGAGGCGCTCAACAAAGCGAGTGCCAGTTTTTCCAAGTGAGGGTACCTAGTCTTGGCCTTGCCTAAGGTTCTGCTAACATAATAAATTAGAAATTACGTACCTTGCTCTTCTCGAACTAGAACTCCACTTACCGCTACCTCCGAGACCGCAAGGTAAAGGTACAGTTGTTCACCTATCTTCGGTGTATGTAGCAAGGGCGGGCTAGACAGATACCTTTTGAGCTCTTCTAAAGCCTGTTGGTATTCCGGTGTCCAAGAGAAGTTGTTCTTCTTTTTCAACAGATAGAAAAATCGATGGCTTTTATCGGATGATCTTGAAATAAATCGTCCCAAAGTGGCTATACGGCCTGTCAGCTTTTGTACAGCCTTCACATTATCTACGACTGTGATATCCTCGATAGCCTTGATCTTTTTCGAGTTGATCTCGATTCCACGATTCGAGACCATGAAACCGAGGAACTTGCCCGAGCCCACACCAAACGCGCATTTTTCCCGGTTCAACTTCATGTTGTACTGCTTCAACACGTCGAATGTTTCCTACAAATGGTTCAAATGGTCCTCTGCTCGAAGGGACTTAACTAACATATCGTCAATATAAACTTCCATCATTTTTCCTAGTTGTTTTTCGAACATTCGATTTACTAGGCGTTGGTAAGTGGCTCCTGCATTTTTTAACCCAAATAGAATCACGTTGTAACAGTATATGCCATATTTAGTGATGAAAGATGTTTTTTCTTGATCTGCCGGGTCCATTCGTATTTGGTTATAGCCTGAGTAAGCATCGAGAAAACTAAGGGTCTCATGGCCAGCGGTAGCATCGATCATGCAATCGATGTTGGGTAAAGGGAAAGAGTCTTTTGGACATGCCTTATTTAAATCCTTATAATCTACAAACATTCTTAGTTTATTCCCTTTTTTAGGGACTACTACTATGTTTGCTAACCATTCCGGGTATTTGACTTCCTGAATGGACCCTATTTTTAGAAGTTTAGTTACCTCATCCTTGATGAATGCGTGTTTGATCTTGGACTGAGGCCTCCTTTTTTGCTTGACCGATCGAAACTTCTGATCTAGGATCAGCTCGTGAGTAGCTATCTCTGGCGGTATACTTGTTATATCAATATGGGACCAAGCGAAGCAATCTTCGTTAGTCATAAGGAATTGGATAAATTTTTTCCTGAGTCGAAGCTTAGGCCCGAGTCCAGATATACCTTTCGTTCGGGCAAGTCTTCTTGGAGTGTGACTTGCTCGAGTTCCTCAACCGTCGATTTGGTGGCATCGGACTCATCAGGGCTGATGAAAGATCTGGGGATTCCGTAATCGTCATCCCTCGACATATGTTTGTTTATCTACGTTTGTCGAAGATGATGTCTGCGATTGCTATTCTATCTTGTTCTCGACCCTTTGTGAAGGAACTGTTGGTGCTGGTGTTATTTTTTCCCCTGCGAACATCTCTTTTGCAGCTGGTTGTTCCCCGTAAACCGTTATAATTCCATCGGGTGATGGGAATTTCAACACTTAGTGTAGCGTTGAAGGCACGGCTCTCATATCGTGGATCCATGGTCTGCCGAATAGGGCGTTGTACCTCAGGTCCCCTCCGATTACGCAGAACTTCGTTTCTCGAATGGTTCCGGCAGTGTTTATCGGTGACGTTATTTCGCCCTTGGTGGTTTCACATGCCATATTGAACCCATTGAGTACTCAGACTGTAGGAACAATTGGATCTGCCAGGCCGAGTTATTCTACGACCCATGATCGGATTATATTGGCCGAACCGCCTGGGTCGATCAATACGCGTTTTACTCTAATTTTGTGTATAAGCACAGATATTACTAGTGCGTCATTGTGGGGTTGCATAATCCCTTCCGCATCTTCCTCACTAAAATGTAAGATTCCCTCCGTCGCGTAATCTCGAGTGCACTTTTCCTTGGTGATGGATATCTTGGTGCGTTTCAGCATCAGACCTTGAGAGGCATCTATTCCGCCAATAATCATGTTGATCGTATGTTGTGGCTCTTCCTGGCTTGCCTGTTTATTTCTGTGTCCGAAATGATTCTTTGCTCGGTCGCTCAAGAATTCTCGAAGATGTCCGTTTTCGAGCAACCTTGCTACCTCCTCTCTCAATTGTCGGCAATCTTCTGTTCTATGTCCGTGAGCACCGTGATATTTGCATATCAGATTAGGATCCCTTTGGGCTGGATCTGATTGTAATGGTCGAGGCCACTTAGTGTCTTTGATGCGACCGATAGCTGATACAAGAGTAGTCGCATCAACATTGAAATTGTACTCCGATAACTGTGGTGCCTCTTGATGACCGGTGGTTCTCTCGAAGTTGCCTTTAATTATGGGCCCTCGGTTATTCTGACCTCGATCATTTCTCCTTTCGTGTCTTGGGAAGTTTTGCCTTGCTGTAGTGACTTTTCTATCCCCATGATATGGCCGATGTCGTTCTCTATTCAGTCTTGGTTCATGATAAATCTCCCTTCGAACTCTATCATGAGTTCTGACGGGATAAATGGATCCCGAAGGGGCTCCAAGTTGATCATCCTCGACTCTGATTTTCGATTGGTATCGGTTATGTACATCGGCCCATGTGACGGCAGGATAATCTATCAAGTTTTGCTTGAGTTGCTGTGAAGCCGTCGAGCTTCGAACGTTGAGCCCCTGGGTAAAGGCCTGAAAAGCCCAATCATCAATGACCGGTGGAAGGTCCATCCGTTCCATCTGAAAACGAGATACGAATTCTCTGAGCATCTCGTTATCCTTTTGTCTGACTTTGAATAGGTCCGACTTTCGCATTTCAACTTTGATGGCGCCTGTATGTGCTTTTACAAAAGAATCTGCAAGCACAGCGAAGGAGTCAATGGAATTAGGGGGTAAGTTATGATACCATGTCATGGCTCCTTTCAACAAGGTTTCCCCGAACTTTTCCAAAAGAATGGATTCGATCTCGTCGCCTTCCAAGTCGTTCCCTCCTATCAATCATTGGTTGACCTTCCCTTGAACCAGTCACGGAGCTCTCAACTGAGTTGTTTAGGTTCTGGAATTCCATCTCTAGTTGGGGGTTTCGATTCGAAAAAACGTGGTGCGGGTTCATCTCTCTCGACCAGTTCAGGTTCAAGGGAGGGTGATCGAGGGGACCCAGACTTTCGATCTCTTCTCTAATATAGCGCATGTGTATGCGGTCACATGCTCGTTTGGATCGGTCGTTCCATTGTACTTGGGGATTTCTGGCATGTGGAATTTCTTGGGTATTGGTTTTGGAGCGGCGCTCGATGAGAAAGGTACAAAATTTTTGGAATCCAGGCCCTTTAATATCGGGGGTGCTCCTGGGATTTGATCCACCCTGGAGTTGTATGTTTCCACCTTTTTGTCGTTTGCCTCGATTTTTTTCTCTCCGGATTCAACTCGTCTGGTTAATTCCTCGAGCATCCTCATAATCTCGGAGTTTGCCCCCGATTCACCTTCATTCGGCTCTCCCGTAACTGGTTCATTCCTAGGAACAATTCCCCGAGAAGGGCCGAGCTCAACTTTGTTCGATATTTGGCTTCGATTTTGTAATTGAGCAATGGCTGTCTGCCGGGCTTGCAACATATCAAAGATCATTCTGAGGCGGATCCCGTCTCTTTCGTCGTTTTGAGGACTCTGTGTCGTTAATCGAGGTTCCCTATGAACGCTATTTGACGGGCCAGTAGTTTGATCTGCATCGACTGCCACTTGTGAATTAGCGTCGATCGGAACTTCATCACCGGGTGCTGTGTTGTTGTTTTCTCCTTGATGATCGAATTCATTATCGATGTACAAAGGCGTAGATTGTGAATGCGACATAGCCGTATTACAACCTGAAATCAAAGATACTTCGAAGAGCAAGTGTAAAACAATTTGCGTGACAAAAAATTATCTCAAACACTCACTATTATCCTTAGCCCCACGGTGGGCGCCAAACTGTTTACCCTAAATTTCGGATAACAATTGAAGTTATATGTGGTTTTAAGGATATGTGATTCAGTTTGATACAAATAACGAATAATGTAACGAAAATTAGAGTCAATAGATAAATGGAGAAGAGATGCAAACCACAAGCCTTGGATAATCCTGGCCTTGACTGATTCTTCCAAGATGAACAACAAATATCAATGGAACCAGACGAATAAAGTAATGTATAAAATAATAAAAGCTATTTTCTTTTCTTTGTATTGATGATTGTTTCATGAGATGCCCTTTGGACAATTACATTGCCCCTTTATACAGTTGGGGGATAATCTTTTATACAAGGTAAGAATCTATTTACAAAGTAAAAATTCCTTGATTTGCTGGTTTAACGGTCCTATTGATTTATGCCGAGATTCTCGCCATGATACTCACCCATCACGGATTTTCCGGTCCTTTCGTCATTCAAATTCGATGATCTGCCCTAGAATGTTTCCTGGAATCGAGCTCGGTAGACTCATTTCAGTCATCCTGGCTTCGAACTCCGATTTAATGGCGTTGGGTCTCCACCCCGATTTATCGAGCCGTAATCATGATGGATACTAACCGCGTAGAATCGAGCCCAATTTGACTATATACGGGCGGGCCCGAGTTCGACCTCAGACAAATACTTATAAAAAAGAGTTTACTTTATTTTTTTTACGTAAATTAGAGTATCATAAAATTTATCTATACACAATAAAATTTGTTCTTTAACATGAAAAAAAATTAAAAAGGTAAGTCGTAATATTATTTAGCAAAACTATTATTCTTTCCCGTCTTCTATGTGCATCATCATGCCTCTGATTCCTCATTTTTTTCTATAAATTCTAGAGCCGCCAATATGGGCTTGGCCCGTTTGGCCAGCCTAGCTCGTGATTTAGTAAAACCGGGCTAGAATATTTGGAGCTCATTTAAAAATAAGGTTTTTAAGCTCGACCCGAGTAAACTCGTGGCCCGTGAGGCATGATTGGGATTGGGCTTGCCGAGCCGTGGGCCTAATAAAAATATTTATTTAAAATATATAAAATATAAAAAGTATACTGCCTTTAGCGATGGAAAGTCAGAATTGAATCTTTACTTAAAGGAATTAAAGCTTGATCTCGAGAAGTTTAATGAGATGGATGTTGTCATGTAGACCATTCTAGAAAATATCCCAATCTTTCAGTGATGGCGCATGATGTACTAAGTATTCCTATTACCACTGTAGCATCGGAATCAACATTTAGCATTAGTGGGCGTGTTCTTACAAAGTACAGAAATTGTATCCATTATGAAAATGTCCAAACACTTGTTACTACTTAAAATTGGCTACACGGCTTTTTCCAAACTCAAATTGGTATATTTTTTTTATGTGAATTTGAATGTTATTTGTTTTTAAAATTTAATTATTCTTAATATTTAACTAACTAATATTGCATATGAATTGTAGATGTAGATGAAAGTGAAGATGTTAAGACAATCTTGTCACAAGCGGATTCAAATGTGTTTGATGAAGATGATGTGTTGGATATCCCATAAGCGTCATGGATGTTCTCATGAATAGTTTGTTTTGAGTTTTGACTTCTAGTGAATGAAATATAGTCTTGTCTTTTATTCTTTTAGTGTTTATTGTGATGTCGAAACTGTATAAAAAGTTATTAAGTTTTGCGAAATTTTTTGAATAAGATATTTTTTAACTTTTAAACAATTATCTCTTTTAGGTGAGAACTTAAAGAAAAAATATTAAATTATATTTTTAAAAATTGTGGGTCAGTCCGGTGGGGCTCGCGGCCCATATAGAGCAGGATGGGTTGACTATTATAAGACCCATTAAAATAGTGGGCTAATCCAACTGAGCTCGTCAATTGCTAAAGCCACATAAGTTGGGCTAGATTAATCCGGTCCGGCCCATATTAACCGCTCTAGTAAATCATGAATCATATCCTTCGATAAAAAGAGACTCCATTGCAATTAATACAACGAACAACCTTTAATAACTCTTTCTCCGCTCTACTTCGATCCGTCCATCACTGATGCTATGTATCGTATCTGTATTCTAACTTCTAAGGTACTGTGTTTGGAATTGTTGATTTTATGTGAAATTTTGTGTGAGAAAGAAGACATATAAGAGGCGTAATTACGAAGATGAATGGGAAGATGGGGAAGTTTTTGGCTTTCTTAGGGAAAGTAAACACGTAACTGAAGGCTGAAGGAGCCTTTCAAATGGTGCTTTAATTTTTACTCCATAAGTGGGTGCTTTAAAATCAATTTTCTTTTTTAGAGAGAAAAGAAAAATGTGTCACGTAACTGTGCCATGTAAAATCAATTATTTTTAAAAAAAATTTATAACTTTTGAAATTTTGAATTCTGAAAAAAAACCTGTCCTTTACGTTTTTTTTAAATAAATTGATACCCCAACAAAGTTGGAGAATTGTCCACAAAATTTATATGTGTCAATTTAATGTTATGCTACTTGTCTTTCTTTTCTTTTTTTGGTAATTAAAGACTTTTATTTAAAACATAATACTTAATAATCACTACAACATGAGATTTGCCTAAGCCACATGGTGCCTATTCCATCTCTATCAAAAGCAAAAATAGCAAAAGCGGGAGGATAATAGTACAACAATAATTTACCAAAAGAGTCCAAGCTGCATTCATTCTTAGCTAATTTATCTGCTACTCTGCTAACTTCTTTGAATGCATGCTTCAAAAGTGATGTTATGCTACTCGTCATCATAGCATTTATTTGTCTCTTCTATTATATATAAATAGATATTATATATAAATAGAAGATGTGTTGTCACCCCTTTCAGGAATTCGATAGAGATACTACCATGCATCATTAGGACTCGTTTGGTTCAAATCCCGGATGATTATAATCTTGAGAATATATTTACGATTAAAATAATATTTCACCTTTTATGTAGGATAAGTTATACCATATTTTTTGTATAAAAATAATATTGATAGAGCTAATACCTTCAACAATACACAAGATAAAAATAATTTTTTTAGATTTTATACCGGAATAGCCCATCTAATCTTTGAACCAAACGACTCCTTAAAATACTGCTAAATATACACTAACCTAAAAACTCATCCATTCTAATTTTCTTATTGGTAGTATTTTTCAAAAAGTATGAATAGTTGAAAATAACCAACTTTACACCTCCCATCTTTTTTTAATGCCGTATTTTTAATGAGAAGTTTATAGGCAGACAAATATTATAACATATTTAAAGTCACAATTATCAAAAAATTTATAGATGGTGTTTGCTAAGCTTATAAGCACTTTTTAGCATATCTACATGTTTGGTAGGCGTCAAAAGTACTTACACGTCAAGTGGCTATAAGCCAAAATCAGCCAAAAATCATAAATTGGCTACCCAACTTACTAGTATAGTTTTGCAACTTATAAATATTTTTTATTTGACCAAATCTTTTACGATTTTATCCCTAATATCTTTTGTAATATTCAAAATACTCTTCCTAAAAACGTTAATTTTATTTCCATCATTCGTCCCTTTTTAACGTAAAAATATTTTTAAATTTATATTTTATGCAAATAGCTTTAAGGACATTTCAATCATTTTAATAGTTATCATAATCTTTTTACCAAACATACTAATTTTGTATTATTAGTTTCAACACTGTTATCCAAACATGTAACTGTTTATTTATTAAAAAGAATTAGTCTTACCACCTAAAAGTATTTTATCAGCACTTAACATTTATGAACTACACTTAATCAGCTAATCCAAATGTGCTCATAGTCATAGAATATAACATATTTTTAAAATCACAAATTTCAAAATACTTTCAGTTTTAACTTTGTATCGATTCAAACTATGTCACATATATTAAAACGAAAAGAGTATGATTTAATTTACAAACAAGGATATTACGAAAGAAAATCAGAAACATTTGGGCTAATGTCTCGGAAATCAAATGTTCTGGAATAGTAGCACTTTTGGTCCCTTAATTATTGTAATGTTTTATTGCAGTCCTCGTAATATTTGGCTAATTCGATATTTAGATTAATTATGGAACTAGATTACCTTCAAACATGGAACTGATCCTATTCCTTTGCTCGTCGATTTACCTATCCCTCTGCCCAGCAGTTGTAGCGTTGCTCTTATAGTTGTTGCTGCTGCAATTTGTACCTCAGCTATAAATTTATTGTCCTTTGCACAAGTCAGCTGAAACAAGGAAAAAAGAAATAGAGGTAGGTGTATTCTGGATTTTGATTTGGACATTTTCTTAATGGAGGATAATTTCCATTTTCTTCAAACAACCTACGATGGTACTGGACCAAAACTAGAAATTCATGAAAGTGGACCACAAGGGGCATGATAGGCCTATTTCATAAGGACTTTTTTTCCGAAAGAGAAACAAAGCAACAAAAGAAAACTAGCTAGAAATCAAACGAGGGAATGAAACCCCTACAACATCTTCCGCAGCACGCAAAGATGTTTACCATTCATTTGAGTTAACCCCAACAACCTACAATGAGAACAAGTTCTATGCTCTTTTCTTCTTCTCATTGTGCAAGCTCCATCAGTATACTGTATAGCTTATCATTTATTTGAGATAACTCCGGTTGCTGAACTGGTTCTGTGACCCAAAATGTCATTGCACTTCTGGAGAAGGTTGGACAGCTGAAGCGACAAATCTGAACTGTTAATGGCACTGAGATTTTGTTGATAATGACTCTTCCATCCCTCATCCATGGAATATTTCCGGTTAATGGCCGCAACAGTCTCATCCAATTTACCAACTTTGTACTTGTACTGGATGCTAGACGAAACAGGACTTGAAGCACAAAAGACTTCAGAAAGGATCTCTTGACAGTTTTCACCACCAATATTGACTTTTACACAAGATGTGTCAACCGTTGGATACTCACAAAGTATGGAGTTGCTATTCGTGTTACCTTTGGGAGATGCTTGTTCTTCTACATCAGACATGCACTTTGAATTTTCATTGGGCAACTCCCTCAGTAATGACTTCATCTCAGACTGCACAGGCAATGTTGATTGGATGTTAATGTCAGTGCCTTCTTGGGGTGTCAAAAGTTTTTGGTCACCATGCTTCTTTGTCATGCGCAAGGACTTCAAGCCCCTCAACTCTTCTTTCCTAGTCATACCTTCTTGGCATTCCAAGAGTGTCTGTTTTTTGTTGGTTGTCTTGTGTTCATCTGGACAACAACGCTTTTGGTAAAAGGTTGATCGGAATTGCTTCAAAAGCATCAATGCACCAGTAGCATTTCCCAGTTCTGCTCCATAAAATGGATCACATGCAAAAGCTAGCAAATCGGACAAAAGACTACCATTTTGCGGAGCAGCGTAGTCGTTAATCCTGTTATTTTTCTTCTTTTTGCCAGTTTCTCTACTTTTGCGACAACGGGTCCTGCCAGTTCCTCCACCTGATATTGCTACTACATCGTCAAAGGTAGCATCTTTCTGGAACTTACCTTTCTGCCCATGGTCATCTGGTGGAGACTCTTCCATCCTCTTCCTTTTAATTTCTCCTTTACACGACTCCTTTTCCTTTTCTTCAATTACAGATGCATCATAAGGAATTGTAGGGTATTTGAGATTTTGCAATTTCCCTTTTGTAATCAGGTTAGGCACATTGAGTGATTGGGAATGTTTAGATTTATCCAGTGTTTTTGATACCTCTGACCTTCTCAATTTCCTATAAACTGAAGCCTTATCCTTGTGTTTATAATGTAGAGCAGCAGGTCCTGATTTTTCTGATGCAAAATCAACACAAGGTTTCGCCACAGTAATGCTATTATTCCGCTCTGAACCAGCTATTTCAGTAGATGTTACAAATACTCTCGGTCCATTTGAGGCTGCAGCTTCTACCTGAGCACCAACAGTACCTGCAAGAATTTACATAATTTAGCATATCTACCACAAAATTTTCAGCTCGTCAATAACAGTAAGCAAATAAATCATTGTGTTATTTATTTATATATGGAATACTGGTGTGTATTCTAGAACAATAAATAGCCAGTAGAATGCACGATAAATTTGTAGAAACTAAAATTGGTCAATTGAGTAAGCACTTATGAGGCGACAGCAAAAGCAAAATAACCATGAAACCAAATTTTGGTACAATACAATGATGGAAAAGCTGAGTGCCCAAACAGGTATGGTGGACGCATATAGGAGGGACATGTTAATCCACAAGGAAATTATGTTCATAATAGATTAACGTATGCTTGCTCTTGTCCAGATATTGATCTTACTTTAAAATGATTGACTGAACAAGCACATCAAAATTTATAGCTCGGCATTATGAATAGGTCGAGTCCTTTTCACATCCATTTTATGCTTCAGAAAAATTCTGTTTGCAAGGACAAAAAAAAAAAATGCAAAGTCCAACCAAGCTTGATCTTAAATCTTTATCAATATACACTCTCAATATAGGTGACTTGATTAGCATCTGAATTTTCTCAGGGGATGCAATCAAGAAGAGGAGTTGTTCCTCGCATAAAACAAAACAAAAAACAAGTACAACAGTCTAGAAGACAAACCATGCCAGAGGAAATATTGATTGATACCTTGAAGTTTATTTCCGTTTTTTGAAAATTCTGCAAGATACCCTGAGCTTGAGGCTTTCACTCCAAATGCCTGACCATAAGTCTCATCATCTTTTTCAAATTCATCAAACGCCTGATCATAGGTCTCATCGTTTTCTTCAAAAACTGCTTTTCTGTAAGCAGTAACCTTTGCACTGTTAATTATCCCATAAATATTCAGCAAAGATCTTGGAGACGTGGCTAACTGCTTTACGAATGAAAACATCCCATGTGGCTGGAAACCATCTCTACAATTTTTAATCAGTTTTGATGAATAAATGGCCCCATGTTCATACCCGCTCACATCAACTTCGTAAAGCCCTTTAATTTTTGTAGGCCGAAAGTTACCAGGGTGTAGGCAGAAGCAAGTCAAGCCAAGTGCAGCTCTCCTTTTCAGCTCATCAATAGCTTCTTCAACTGCCACACTGAAAGTTTGAAGTTTTGACATCTTTGACTTCTCCTCAAAATGAGGTTCAAAGAGGATGACTTGATCGTGGTAGAGCCACGCATAACTATCATCACCAAAAAAGGAAACTAAAACTGAACCATCTTTCTTGGCACGGCCTAGTGGAGAAGGTGCTAGACTCTCATCGTAAATTTGCCCCGGCCACCATGGATGAGACATTATCTTTCCCCAAACAAGGTCTCCGGGGCCTACCATATTCTTTCGACTCTTTGATTCTTCTTCTTTTAAGATCCTTATACTAGTTTGCTGATTTTGTTCAGCACAATCAA
The DNA here is from genome assembly GCA_002018475.1 of Nicotiana obtusifolia. Lineage (NCBI taxonomy): Eukaryota > Viridiplantae > Streptophyta > Magnoliopsida > Solanales > Solanaceae > Nicotiana > Nicotiana obtusifolia. The sequence continues at coordinate 9,515 of MCJB01015219.1, read as the reverse complement.
TACAAAATGTCTCTTTCTGGACACCCGTCGAAGATATCAAATTGCCAGATTCTGATCTATCTGATTTTTCACTTCCCATTTTCAGTGAACTGCAGTTGAACAGATAATTAGAACTTCCCGTAATGTGACAGCTTACCAATATTTATTCAAATAGCATGTATCGATAAAGTTAGCTTAGTTGCTACTGAATTGTATGAGAGATATCAGAGAACAAGCAAATCAAAACCCTTACAATAAAGTGTTAGAATCTCCTCAAACACATTTAGTTTCTTTCATCAATCCATGATCAAAAGATTATGAAAAATAACCCTTATCTGCATTAAGATCTAACCAAAGACATCCCTGAAGAAAATGCTCAAATAAACAGTACTATTATATACCCACACAAGAAAGTTACAGAATCACATCACAAAATAAAGCCAACAAAACCCCTTTTTGTTTTAGCAAACAAAACCCCTGAGGCCCACTTCCATAGTAGTAGTTTTTTCTTTCTGTTTTTTTTTTTTTTTTTTGCTGATCATAAAACTGCAACATCACATGCAGAACTAAGAAACCCTAAATCCCAATTTTATAGCACTTCCACTGTAGCTTTTCTTGATAAATACTAGAAATAAGCATCAATAAAATGCTAAATAACAGAAACAGAACCAAAATATTAGTATATAAATACTACACAATGGCGCTTTTCTAAGGACTCCCCGTTTTTACCATAAGAAAAAGGAATTAGCAGAACAAAGAGGACACTGATAGATATTCTTTTCTTAGAAACAAGAAAAATGAAAGCAAAATATGAGCTAAAAATAGAAGAAAAAAAAGCAACAACAACCAGCTTAGAAAGCTTAATAGCAGTAAAAATACGCTTTTTTTAACTTTTAAAAACGACCCATAAATTCATTTCTCAAATACTTCATATTAGAGTGTATAACTTGACAAAATGACTGATGAGAAAAAAACCCAAAAAAGAAAAGAAAGCACACACAAACCTTTTAATCTGCTGAAACTCAGAGCATTCAACACTTTTTCCCTTCTTGTTTTTCCTTGTATATACACGCAAATACATTTGTTTGTTGGTATAAAGAGAAAGAGAACACAAGTTATGAATGGGGTGAGTGAAAATGGAGGTGCAAACGTCCTCTGTTTGGTTCAGTCTCTGTTGTACGTTATTACTACTGCATCTGTATTCCTAGACAGCCTATAGTTTGCCATTTTAGGACTCAACGTGGTACCATCTCACTGGACCTGATTATATTTACAACCTTTTGGTTTCCTTCCAAACCCCTTTAAATTCTGAAGTTTTTTATAAGCCATTTCAATAATTTTGAAAATAATATTTTAATTTATGTGAAACTTTTTGATTGAGATACCAATTTTAAAAAATAAAGTAAGCTCATGTTTGGACATAAAATTTGGAAGCTTTTTTTTCAAATATCTGTTTGTTTATAAATTTTAACCATTTTTTGGTAGATTTTGAAAATAAAATCTTCAAATCTCAAAAATAGCTCTAGAGTAGTTATTGATATTTTCTACTCATAAAACTTTAAATTCTTTTCAAATAAAATGCATGTCCAAACACAATTTCAACTATGTTCATACGCTATCTAAGACTTTTGAAACTTGTTATTTTAAATATATTATAATATTTATGTGACTATAAAAAATTATTAAGAGTAAACTGAAAGTTTAAATTAAATTATTTTTAAATTTAGAAGAGCTCATTATGTTTTAAATGGGCCAAAAGAAAATAGGAGCATATAAACTAGAATAGAGGAAATATATATATTTTGTAAATGAAAATGTTTATGAATAGTTGCAGTTTATCTAATACTACTAATTTTCAGCAACATGTATTTTTATTTTTATTTTTAAAAGGAGTGCACTGACACTTATCCCTCCGAAAAATCTTTGGATAAATGAACAATTTTTTCTAGTTTCTCCAAAAATTTCTCATAGTTAAACGCCTATTTAAGATGGCGCTTATTTGAAGTGTGGGAAATTTTGAAAGATTTGTGTGTATGGCAAAATCGGATTTCCTCATGAAGGGACAAATCGAGATCGAACCTCGGCACCGGCCATCCGGCCAGCAATCGAGATCACGTGTCCGACGCCAAGGTCGGAACCATGTGATCGATACCAGGATCGATATCCGACGCCGAGGTCGGAACCATATGATCGATACCAGGATTGATATCCGACGCCGAGGTCGGAACCATGATTAATACCGGGCTCGACATTGTAGTCGAGGGGTCACGTCGAGCCTCACTTTTGTGATGGTCGATATGCCCGTTATTTCAACTGCCGGCTCATCCTCAAAAGTCAAGAACACTGTTCAAGCTGTACCAAACGTGCAGGACCCTCACCAAACATGCAGTACTTTTACCAAACCTGCAGTACTTTCACCAAACGTGCATGGACTTCACCAAATATGCAAGGACACTGTGATGATTATCAAGGACACTTTATGGGCAAAAGGGCTTTGATTTTTTCTATATATATACTAGGCTTATCAATGTAAAGGGGGGTGAACATTTTTGAGAAAAAAAGCAATATATTGATTTTCAAGTTTTCTGATTGTGTTTCATCTTCCAAGTGCCACTTTCTTTCCATTTTTACGTTCATATACTTAATATCAATTTTGTCACTTATCTATTAGTTCCCACGCATAAATTCAATTGTTTTACTCCCGATTTTCGGGGTAAACAGTTTGGCGCCCACCGTGGGGCCTAGATAATTGTGGTAATTTGATACCAAATTTCTGGATCATACGCTGCTTTCCTTCCTTTCTTCCAAAAAGACTTCTGAAAAATACAAAAAAAAAATGTCGAACCTGCAAAATCCACCTCTTCACATTGATGGAGGATCTGGCCACCAAGATGAAAATAACAATACAGTTCAGGGGAACCATTGTCCGATCCCGGAACAAGTGGGTGACAACCCGCAAATTCCGACTAACATTGACCGGCCTGTTGGATCGAAAAACTGTATTCCAAATGTTGACGGGGATGGAATTAGCCTACGTGTCATTTTCGAGATGCTACAAGCCCAACAGATGGCGATCGCCCAACTACAAAGCCAAAACCTTACGCCAAAAGCAGCGGAGCACGATCCATCTCGGGAGGTGACTTGCAGGGGTGAGTCGATCTTAGAGAGATCGAATAACCATGAATCGGGGGCTAATTCCGAAATTGCGAAGCGGCTCGAAGACCTCACTAGACGATTAGAGGCGAACGATAGAAAGATGGAAACGTACAATTCCAGGGTAGATCAAATCCCAGGAGCACCACCGATTTTGAAAGGGATCGATTCCAAAA
>MCJB01015208.1:79808-158624 GCA_002018475.1 Nicotiana obtusifolia | reverse complement strand
ATATATATATATATATATATATATATATATATATATATATATATATATATATATATATATATATATATATATAATTATTGACTCAAATAATTCAGATTGTTTCAGAAAAAGTTAAAAGAAAAGTCAAAAGAAAATCAACTTAAATTCGAGACTACCACTTAAAATCTTAATGAAAGATGAATTTCTTATCTCATGTTTACTTAATTTTTGTGTCGACTTAAAGTAAAGGATGCTTCCAAAAACCGTCTAGGTTCTTTTTAGGAAGATTCCTTCTTTCTGTCCTATTGAGAGGATGATCCGACCATCGCCTGTGGTGTTAGATCAGAAAGGTGACCACATCTAGTTTCGAGATTGGCCTAACCTAACTTGATGACACGCTCATAGAGCTTTTCGACGTGAAATCAAATTCAAAAAATTCTAATTAAAGAATACAATTGCCAAATTTTGCTAAGGTCAATTCTGTCATTTCACACAATGAGTATAAATGCTCACCATTTTCAGACAAGGCAGGAAATATAGCTCAAAAAATTGTTTGACTGAACAGTCCTCACAATCCCCCAAAAAATGGGCAACTGTAACAGCTCATCTTCCGACCAAACTACCACCACATCCTCAGGCGGCGCCACCGGTCCACCGTCGTCGGACGGTATCCGAATCATCCCTTCATCTCAACCGCCACCTCCACGACCACTCTCTGGCATCGGCCGTGTCCTCGGCAAACCAATGGAAGACGTTCGTTCCATCTACATTTTCGGCGGGGAACTCGGCCGCGGACAATTCGGAGTAACGTATTTAGTAACTCACAAGCAAACGCGCCAGCAATTCGCGTGCAAGTCAATCGCCACGCGAAAGCTCATAGCGGCTGACGACGTGGACGATGTCCGCCGCGAGGTTCAGATCATGCACCACTTAACCGGCCACCGGAACATCGTGGAACTTAAAGGAACGTTTGAGGACAAGCATCACGTTCACCTCGTCATGGAACTATGTGCCGGCGGCGAGCTTTTTGACCGGATAATTGCTAGAGGACACTATTCCGAACGAGCTGCCGCCGGACTTTGCCGGCAGATGGTTACGGTGGTTCATTATTGTCATTCTATGGGAGTTATGCATAGGGATTTAAAGCCAGAAAATTTCTTGTTTTTGAGCTCCGATGAAAGTTCACCGTTGAAGGCTACAGATTTTGGATTATCAGTCTTCTTCAAACCAGGTATTATTGGATAGGTATTATCAGCCTTCTTCAAACCAAATTCTATTTACTGACACTGTAAATATTGCCATTACACAATCTAATTGCAGGTAGCTCTATGTAAGGATGTTATATACATTGATAATGTAATATTATACACTGATAATGTAATGTTCTTTTACACCATCACTATAATTTAACTTGTTATAGCAGGTTCAATCAATGCTATTAATTAGAGTTATCTTCAATTACCTTCTAAATGATCAGATTGTGTAAATAACTTTTGCACCATTCGTGCATAGAACTTAAACTCTATTACACCGTCACTGCAGTCTCTTGATTTTTTTTAATGATGATGGTATTCAGTCAAGCATTCACACCTCGACTGAAAACTATTAACCAACTGCAACCTACAAACATAAGCGCCAGTTAAACCTGCCCATGAGGCTGGAGCAAATGAGCTCACATTGAGTGTCATAGTGGAGAGTTGAACCTGGGATGTCCAATTTGTTACTATTATGTCTCAACAACCAGCCATCTCATTGGCGACCTAGTATCGTGATTCATGTAGGTCGAACATAGGTTACAATGGTATTTTCTGGTAGACAAATTTATTTGCTTTCCAAATGCTTACTGTAAGACACAAGACAGTAAGGAAAAAGATGATTGAGTTAACCAGTGTGTTCTGATTTGTGAAATCAAGCCTGAGTGCTTGACCTATTAGAAGGATCAATCTCGAACAACGAATCCCATATTCCTGTTAGTAAATTAGTTTCAAGACTTACTATTGACTCCCTAAATCTCAACCATATCTGGTTCTGATGATATAGTTACTAAATCTTGTTAAGGTCAATGAAGTATGAGATAAGCATTGAATTCATAATTAGGATTAATCTAATCTAGTTCATGCAAATCAAGAAGCCATTCGTGTAACAGAACTCAAGTCTGTGCTACCTGGATCATGTCTCTTTTATCTTATGTTCCGTTAAATTTTTAGCTGGACCACTTGTTTACAACTCTTTGGGATATAGGGGTGACCTATTCAAAAACCACTCGTTGATGCAGGTGATATGTTCAAAGACCTAGTTGGTAGTGCATATTATGTCGCTCCCGAAGTTCTGCGTCGAGAATATGGACCTGAAGCTGATATTTGGAGTGCTGGAGTTATCCTGTACATTCTACTCAGTGGCGTTCCACCATTCTATGGAGGTAACTTCATTTGCTACCTCTAGAATTTTAGCATCTGAATGTCCTAAAGCTTCTTCATCATTATTGTTTCTCCCTTTCGTTTCAGCACAGGTAGAACAATGGTGGATTCGCACATGCACCATATAATATCTCGTTTGTTGCCCTTAAGCTAAAATATGAAGAAGAAATTGAAGAAACAAGTCATTCAGGAATTGTAGCAGAATACACTGGAAATTTTAGGGAACTTGAGGGAATGGCATAATAAGTAGAAGAATTTCATACTTCTCTTGCAGCTATTTTTTAACAGCATTATTCTTGTTCCTCTTGTAATTGCCATAATGTAACAATATAGACAAATTTATCTTTCTGAATAGATGGTATCTTGCATTAGATGTTAAAGTTTTCTTTTGTATCTGCGCATGGTTGTTTTTCGACTCCATATTTACAACTGGCTTCCCATAAAATTAACGAAGGGATATCTGCTCCAATTATTTAAACCATTTGCCACTGTCCAACGTGGGGAAGCATATCCTATTTTTAGGCGAATAAACTTGTAAGATGTTTTGCTAAGTTTTGCCGAGCCTTTTGTTTCTAGTGCTGAATAGCTACCAGAAGTAAACTATAGAGGGCAAATTTTGTGGATAATATTCTCCTAGAAAATGACTGTTCCAATGTACTGTTTCATTGACTTGGAAATATTTCTCTTTCTTTTATGCAGAGAATGATCAGAGTATCTTTGATGCCGTTCTTCGAGGTCATCTTGATTTTTCATCTGATCCTTGGCCTTCAGTATCGAGTAGTGCCAAAGATCTTGTTAAGAAAATGCTACGATCTGATCCTAGAGAAAGGCTTTCTGCAGCTGAAGTCCTAAGTAAGATTCAACTTTAATCAAGACCTATCGTAATACATTGCAAAATGACTTCGTAGTTACATTGTCTCTAATTAGATATACTTTATTTATTTATTTATTTTATTTATTTATGTTTAGAGTAGATTTATCTGTATAGCATCAGAATTCCTTTAACTAAGTTCTTAGTCTATAAAATCCAATAAATTATCCCAATCAGCTATAGTATACAGTTCATACAAAGATCCAATCTATGGTTGTTTTCCTGCCATACATGCCATAAGGTACATGCTAATGCCAATTGACTTTATTATCATTTTCTTATTAGTACAATCCCAATTGAACTTAGTGTAGAAGTGTAAGAAATGATGCATGAGATGTGATCCAAATGAACATATTGGTTGTATCTGACACCAAATTTCTTCCCTCTTAAGACAAACATGTACGGGTATGACATAGCTATCTAACTTTATATTGAAAACTACTAACCCATCCGCACATGTATATAATATTCATATTAACACAAAAGCAACTATATCCGCACCTTGTACTTATTTAATAAAATAATGTAATCATACCTTTGTGCATTGTATTAACAAATAAGCCACAAATTATCGATTTGTTTTTTTCACATATGGTAGACTAGGACTTTCATATTGTTATAGTATTTTAATTTGACACTAGCTTGATGCACTTAAAAAAATTATTTAGCAAAATAAAATAATTAACAAATATGGCACAAACTTTTACTGTGCTATAACTGAGTAAATATTTTGTGCAAATGTAGATCATCCATGGATGAGAGAAGATGGCGATGCATCTGACAAGCCTCTTGACATTGCTGTCTTATCTAGAATGAAACAATTCCGTGCTATGAACAAGCTGAAGAAAGTTGCACTGAAGGTTAGAATTGTGTGTTCAATGTTCTTATTAACGAGATAGGCCATCTCTCTCCATCTCATGTGTTCCCTACAACTGTGCTTATCTTCTGTTGCCCTGCATTTGTAGGTAATTGCCGAAAATCTCTCCGAAGAAGAAATCATTGGCTTGAAGGAAATGTTCAAATCTATAGACACAGATGACAGTGGAACAATTACATATGAAGAATTGAAAGCTGGTCTTACAAAAATGGGCACAAAGCTTTCTGAGTCAGAAGTCAGGCAGTTGATGGAAGCGGTATATTCCTGACCAATCGTTAGTTTATGGTTACCGTTATCTTCTCTTTTAGCTTATATCACCATCTTGCAGTTATTGGTTTTTGGTCATGTTCATTTTTCAAATTTGGCGAGCAGTGAATTACTTTAGATGTAAATTTCTGAAACTAAAATCTTCTTGGTGAAACACATGAACAAGAGATTTACATAGTCCAATGGAAGTTTTGGTGAATGTGTATCTTTGCTCCGTCGTAGTATTCTATACCTGTTAGCAAGTTCTGCATCTCTTTATGGTTAGTGTTTTAGTTATTAATTGCTCCAAGAAATGATGTAGTGGTTGTTCGTTCCCTTTAACAGTTTGACATGATGAATATTTGGCTTTCTAATACTTCAAAGAGTGGGTGCATAGAGTGTACATGCCTAATATGATTAATACATAGTCAATAATACAGATAGCTTCCCTTCCAGGCTGATGTTGATGGAAATGGAACAATTGATTACCTTGAATTCATAACAGCTACAATGCACATGAATCGCATGGAAAGAGAAGATCACTTGTACAAAGCGTTTGAGTATTTTGACAAGGATAAGAGCGGGTGAAAAGCTATCTACCTGCTCCTCTACGTTGAATTTAAACATTTTACTGGTTTCTAATCTCGGTTCCTTTAGGTATATTACGATGGATGAATTGGAGCACGCCCTGAAGAAATACAACATTTCTGATGAAAAAACAATAAAAGAGATCATTGCTGAAGTTGACACAGACAATGTACGGGTCCCTTTCATTTCTGAATATTTATACGATATTCCTATTCAACTTATAATTTTTTCTTCCAATGTGAGAGTTTTTTTGGTCACTTGGGAGAGTTTTATTAGAGTAGTTTGATCACATGGTACGGAATCTGCATGTGACATCTCTGTGGCTTAGGAGTTGAATCTTTGTTCTTTTTTAATCTCTTTATAAGTAGGTCTCTCTCAATGAAGTAAATTTTTTGGAAGGCACTCATTAAACATTGGTTTTGGCGAAGAAAAGTGTTGGCAGGACGTAATTCTTTCTAGTGCTTTTTATCATTTTGTTACAGATTTTGTCAATCGTGACTTAGTTGAATTGAACCAATTTAAACTTGATACGACTTCAATAGATGGTATGTAGTTATATATGTCTTTTGATATATCTACAATAGTTCATGGTATGTAGATATGTCTTTTGATCCTTATAAAAAAATATACGCTGTCTTTTGATGTTTTCTTAAATATAAGAAATAGAATTTGTTCTTTTAATAAGAAAGCTGCATGCGGAAAAAAGAAGAAGAGGATTTTACGAGTGAGTTGTAGTTATGTATAATGATGTTTCTTGGACTGACATTGATAAATATTACTATCCAATTGCAGGATGGAAGAATCAATTATGATGAGTTTGCAGCCATGATGAGGAAAGGTAATCCAGATTTTGTCAACAATAGACGTCGCAGATGAAACCCACAAAACTCATAAAGCACACCATTTGATTAGCACTGCTGCTCCAGTAAGTTTTCAAGATGAACCTCTAAAGATCCTATTGGTTCCCTGTTGTAGCTATCTGGGAGTGTTAGTGCTGCGGCTCTTGGCCTTTTGGTCAATTTGCTGTAAATTTCGTGTTGAGAGTTGAGCTTCTGGTTTGGTCTATGATGCTCCATTGAATACAGATGTGAGCGATTAAAATCTGAATCCGAAAATATACTTGGTATATAGTATACAATTGATAATACTGATGTCCTTTCTTTTGGTTCATACTTCAGCGTCTTGAAACGAATGAAGAGAAGTTCCTTTCTCCTTCTTTGTGTGTTTTTCAGCAGTCCCCAGAGTATGCCTTTACAGGAATTATAAGTTTGTGTACTTGTTCTGGAAACAAGCAATATTTTCAGAGCAATGTATTTGTTGTCCCACATTTGGTAAGATATTTATAAATTCTTATATAGAAAATATTTTCTAATATATCACGTACAATTTACACTACTAGAAATCAGCTAAAAAGCGACCACAAAAAGCAATCAAAGTTGGTCTCTTTTTGTCCAAAAGCGACCAAAAAGCGACCGAACAGGCCTGGTCACAATTCAGGTGGTCCCAATACAATTGCGACCAAAGTTGGTCGCTAATTTGCGACCAACTTTGGTCTCTACCATAAAAGGACCAAACATTCCGGAAAAACATATAGAGACCAACTTTGGTCGCAAATTAGCGACCAACTTTGGTCTCTATATGTTTTTCCTAATTAATATAATCTGGGAATTTGTGACCAACGTTGGTTGCCAATTAATTAATTTTTTTTTAATTTTAATTAAGCGACCAACGTTGGTCGCCAATTAATTGATTTTTTTGTAATTTTAATTAAGCGACTAAGGTTGGTCGCAAACCTGAAGAACAGAAAAATTTAATTTACAGGTTGCGACCAACGTTGGCCGCTCTTTTATTAATATTTTTTTTAATTTTTGTTAAGCGATCAACTTTGGTCGCTAAACTAAGAACAAAATAATTTTAATTTCTAGTTAGCGACCAAGGTTGGTTGCAATACTCCCAAATTTTAAAAATCTGGATAATATAGCGACCAACCTTGGTCGCTATTTTGTAAATTAATTTTTTTTTAAAAAAATAAGCGATCAACGTTGGTCGCTATATATATATAAGAACATGAAGCGCTCGGAACACAGGAACGGATTCTTTTAGGTATTGATACACTTGTAACGATGAATCACCGTTGTAGGATTATATATATATATAACTTAATATATAATACTTTATAATACGGGGCAAGGTGCGGTAGGATTGCAAATGGCAAGCTTTAGCCCGTCAAGTGCACAGATAGCCGATTTTGGGATCCATATTAATCCATGGCCTAAATTTATAAATTTTTGTAAGTCTAGCCACTGAGGTTACAGATTTTGTTTGAAGTTTGGCATATTTATTGTGCAAGCAAATGGCAAGGAAATTTAGAGGACAAATCTAAACTAGCGTTTGGACATAGATTTGGTTGAAACTTGAAAAAGAGTTTTTGAAGTTGTGTTGAAAAATAATTTTTGGAAGTTGAAGTTATGTTTGGACATGCGTTTTATTTGGAAAAAAAGTAGAAGTTTTGTGAGTGGAAGAAAAAATTTCACCCAAAAATTGCCCTAAACTAGTTTTTGGGAACATTGGAAAAAAAGGTTCAATTTTTTTTCAAAAATTGATCATATTTCATGAATAAATAATATTTTTAATATTTTTTTTTTGAAAAAAATAACCAAAATATATGGCCAAATGGGAGCTAAGTTAGAAAGTCATATACATGACTGAAATTTCAGATATTTATGCATGAAGTTTAGGCATCTTAAGAGACCATTTAGTTAAGATTGTCTTTCTCTTAATTTAATATAATGGACAAATAAAAATGCAAATGTATTTTTAGTATGGTGAATAAGTAAAAGTGAACAGAAAATATATATATTTTAACTAATTTATTACTTAACTATGATAAAGAATATTAATTTGATATAAACACCGAGGACGCATATATATATATTTATCAATAAATGGTCCGATTTACATTTTGATTCAAATTTGCATTTAATGTTTATATCACCAAAAGAGCAACTTCCCCACTTTTTATATTTGGCTAGCGAATGTAATTTTGGCCGATCGTTCAAATATGTAACTTGCCCAAATATGACAAAAGGAGAAAGTAGTGACATTGCATTGTCATTTTTCTCTCTAAAATAGGAGTGCTTATCGGGCTGATCGGACGTATATTTACGTTAACGGTTTTGCTTATCGATTATTGATTTATAAATATAATAATCCGCTAGCCATCTAATAAGACATCAGACGGATTGATGTCGGATTAGTGATTATCGAGCGATTACTAAATCAACTAAACAATAAAAACAAAGTTGAGAATTAAAGATAGGGAAAAATTTTAAAGCAATGTATAGATTACCTATCCAATTGCTTGATATTGTGCCAGGTCTGTTTGTCATGCATTTATGTTTTATATCAAAAATTCCTAGTGGTTTAGCTTGACCTAGATTTCCCTGAGCTAACAAAGTTTAAGGCGATTTGTACTCGGATTCTTCTTCAATTTAGCTTAAGAAAGTTGTTCTGCTTCTAACTTATCTAATCACTTAAATACCATTTTCATAGGAAAATCATACAAATCCAATCATACATATGAGACTGGAAGAAAATTTAATTAGGGATTTAGGTGATAGAGAAGAGAAAAGAGACGATTGTTGTGGGGTTGAATTGAGATTTGATAAATTAGATATTTAGAGTTTTAAATATTAATTCATATACATGGGGGTAGACATACAAATATAAAAGTTCTTAATGGGTTAACGGTTTATCCGATAAGAAAATTGAGTAATCCATCCACAAACTGTTAAGCCATTAATAATTAAATTTCAATCCGTTCACCACTATCACCACAATAACCCGATACCAATAAGCCAGTAAGTCGTTTTCCCGATTCGGTTAACGATTATGGCTCGATTTTGAACAAACCCTACTCTAAAATCTCTTATTACAGATGACATGTTTAATCCACCAGTTCAGCTAAAGGGCACCATAACGTACTTGAGAACGCGGTGATTATTAGTGTGAATTCGGAAAACTTGAGTGAGTTGTTTGCTGACGTTGTACAACATCAGCAACTGCGCTTTAATTAAATTTCAATCCGTTCACCACTATCACCACAATAACCCGATACCAATAAGACAGTAAGTCGTTTTCGCGATTCGGTTAACGATTATGGCTCGATTTTGAACAAACCCTACTCTAAAATCTCTTATTACAGATGACATGTTTAATCCACCAGTTCAGCTAAAGGGCACCATAACATACTTGAGAACGCGTTGATTATTAGTGTGAATTAGGAAAACTTGAGTGAGTTGTTTGCTGATGTTGTACAACATCAGCAACTGCGCTTTAATTAAATTTCAATCCGTTCACCACTATCACCACAATAACCCGATACCAATAAGCCAGTAAGTCATTTTCGCGATTCGGTTAACGATTATGGCTCGATTTTGAACAAACTCTACTCTAAAATCTCTTATTACAGATGACATGTTTAATCCACCAGTTCAGCTAAAGGGCACCATAACATACTTGAGAACGCGTTGATTATTAGTGTGAATTAGGAAAACTTGAGTGAGTTGTTTGCTGACGTTGTACAACATCAGCAACTGCGCTTTAATTCCGAACAAGTCGGGATATTAACATTTAGATGTGGTTTTGGTGTTCTTTGATTTCGAGGCTGTAGAATGAATTTTTCATAAATCTTATTGTATCGAAATTTATGGGTTCAATTAAATCCGTATCTATAGTGGTACATTCGGTCCTGGTCTCACAATCTCATTTTACCAATAGAGGGACACTTGTTTCATCTTGTTGCCAAAGATGAATAAGAATGGTAAGTGAAGAAAATCATCAAATGTTGCCAAAAAAACTAAAATTCAATTTGTCAGAAGTGGGATTTGAACCCACGCCCTCTCACGAGGACCAGAACTTGAGTCTGGCGCCTTAGACCACTCGGCCATCCTGACAATCTATGCAAGGTTTCTCCCAAAACTTATATTTATATGTCCCGACAGAAATCGGGAATTATACAAACATTATAATGCTTGAATTATTCATGCGGGAATTAGTAATAAATGAATTATTATATAGTGATTAATAATGAGAAAATCGTTGTACATGAATTATTAACTTTAAAAAGTAGTAAATCTTTGCATTGCAGCTACGCATTTTCTTATTCCTCATTATATCTCGCACGTAATACTACCAATTAACCACTGGATTAGTTATGAAAGAGCACAAATCTTGTAGCCCAAACAAGATGTCAAAATAAGAAATATTCATGCCCAAGCATCGCTCTCGAAAGAATATAGCGATCAAAGAACTATGACTCTGTTAGTTCGCATATTACATTGTATTATCTGAAGAGGGCATGCAGTAAGAGCATAAGTGAGTGATAAGTATAAAAGTTGCTCGCATATTACATTGTATTATCTGAAGGGGGCATGCAGTAAGAGCATAAGTGAGTGATTAGCATAGGAGTTGCTCGCATATTACATTGTATTATCTGAAGGGGGCATGCAATAAGAGCATAAGTGAGTGATAAGTATAGGAGTTGCTCGCATATTACATTATAGGAGATGCTCGCATATTACATTGTATTATCTGAAGGGGGCATGCAGTAAGAGCACAAGTGAGTGATTAGTATAGGAGTTGCTCGCATATTACATTGTATTATCTGAAGGAGGCATGCAGTAAGAGCACAAGTGAGTGATAAGTATAGGAGTTGCTCGCATATTACATTGTATTATCTGAAGGGAGCATGCAGTAAGAGCATAAGTGAGTGATAAGTATAGGAGATGCTCGCATATTACATTGTATTGTCTGAAGGGGGCATGCAGTAAGAGCATAAGTGAGTGATTAATTATTTCAAACCCTCAACCAAACACCCCCTGAAGGTACTAAATTTCAAAACAAAATAGAATATTATTCCTATTTATCTTCATTTCTTTGAAATTATTCCTCGAATAAGGCAGCTGATAAATTATCAAAGATTTAGTTCTGCAAATTACATAATGGTTTTCTTATTCATTTTAAAGGCTCTTACAAAAAGGTTTGGATCTAGAAAACGCTTCAAAGTTCGACATACAACCCGCTTATTGCTATCAAGAAAAAAGAAAAACGTGGAGACAGACAACAACAACTACTACTATATATCGACGACACTATATATCGACAACATGAATCCTCACTTCTTTCATATCGGAGATGTAGGGCTAGTTAATTGGATGTGTGAATAAAAAAATAGCATTTGTAGACAAAAGAAGCTGAAGTTTGATCATGTTGAGTCCCATAAACCTGCAAAAATCGAAAGCAAACTTAGGTGCCTTAGTTTGAAAATAGTTTCTATCAACTATTTATGCACAGTCAAACATCTCTATAACATCGTTGTTTTTCTCGATATTTCTTGGCTGCTATAGCGAAATGCTGTTATAGAGAACATATAATATAAGATAACATGAAAAATCGATTCCAAAAAGACTTGGCCGCTATAGAGAAGTTCTACTGTAGTTACTATTATCCACTATTTTATGGTCCAAGAAATGCAAATAGAAACAAAGAAGAAGTAAAAGAACATTACCTTCTCATAGCTCATCTTTCATTGAATCTGTTTGTGCATGTTCTGATACTGTTAAATCAGCTTTTGCAAAGTCTGAGGGGGCAGGGCTACCCCTATTAGTCTGGATAAATTCAATAACAGCCTCTTTTGTTCTATTCCCTTCGAACGGCGTCAAACTACCTGCTGTAGATATCATGTATAAAGTTGGGAATCCATGAACGTCGAATCGCTCACGAGGTATATCATTTTCTGTTACATCCTAAGGAAGATCACATAGGAAGTAAGAAGAGTAATTCATAAAAAATGTGGAAAAAAAGAAGCAGAAAAGAATAGAGAACACAGACATCGGATCAAGAGATTCTTACAATCTTAGCAATTAGTACATCAGCGTCGTTTTCAAATGAGAGCGCGATTTCATCCAAGACGGGAGCAAATTCCTCACAGTATTTACAACCAAGTCGATAGAACTCTAGCAGTACTGCAAGAAAACAAGAACAAAATGATAGGCTGCAGTAAAATCCCTGCAGTCACTCACTAATGCTCCCCTTCGCTCCCTCGAAAAAATAAATAATACTTGCACCGACCCAATTTATGTGACAGCCTTTCCTTTTTAGTCAGTCTAAAAAAGAATAACACCTTTCTATATTTAATAACAATTTAATTTCGAAATTCTCAATTTACCCTTAATAAAATGATTTATAGCCACACAAATATATTATGTTGCTCGGACTCTCCGAAAATGTAGTCAGGTGCGTGTCGGATCTTCCAAAAGTAGTGTATTTTTGAAGGATCCGACGCGAGTGTGGCACCAATTTGGAGAGCCCCGCAACATAGCAAATATCTATGGCTCATTTTAGACTACAAGTTTCAAAAGTTTTCCTTTCTTTCTTAAAACGTCGTGCCTAGTCAAGTATAACTAAACCCGATGTATAACAATTTTTGCATCTATTGTTCAAAGATTGATGCACTAGTTGACACGAACCATCTTTCCCCGAGTTGAAAACCATATCCTCTAGAGTCTCAGCAACCACCACCTTGACAGGTTCGTTATTGACTTCCGGAATAGGCTGCGACTTCAAGTATGGTTTCAACTTGCCGTCCTGCAGTCATACAAGAAAGGATTGAAACAAAATTGGAGAAAGAAAAGAAAAGATTTGAAAGACAAATAAGTCCTTACATTCGTGAGTAGAAACGAGAAAGATACTTGAAGTTTGATCGCATTAGCAACAGAAATAAGGACAACATAGAATCAGGTCCAAGTCATTACCTTAAAATCCTTCAACCAAGCTGCAAGGCTATCAGGTTGTACATGTCGTTGAACATATTTTGTGCCGTCCATGGAAAGTACGAAAATCAGAGGGACCTGATCAGTGTTCAATCCAAAATACTGCAATCGAACAATAAATATACAACTCAGTTTTCTCTCCCATTAGGAAATATTATGAAGTATTCTATGCAGATTGGACTGAAAGGAGGATGAAAATGACCTCAAGGGCTCTTTTACCGGTCTCAGCATCTCCTAAGAGGAAGTTTGCTTCCTTTCCTTTGTAACTGGCGGCAAGATCATAGTATTTGGACTTGAAAAGATCAAGATCCGTACTGAAGTTCAGAAATAGAAATACCTACAAATTCGAAACACTGATTGAAAATCTCCAGACGATACTCTTATACACACCTTCTTTTTAACTATCTTTCAATGAATAATTTTAGGAAGCGGAGTACCTTATCCCCGGGACTATGCAAAAAGTGGGTAACAAATGCCTGGTTTTCCGGCTTGTCATCAAGAATAGCCATGATTGGAACGCTAGTTTCTTCAATGAAATTCTGCATTGCCTCAACTTGAAAATCCTGGGAAAAATATTATGTATACAATGAGTAAACTGTTAGGGGAACCGTTCAAAGCTACACAATCAAAAAGGGGAAGAGAATTCTGTCTAATTGAGATGTAGAATCAATCGCAGGAAATCAGAATACCTCGAAATCAGCATAGAGTTCATCGAATGGCTTAAATAGACGAATAGTTGGCTTATCAACCGGCCCACCACGAGGGAGGAATTTAGCATCAAGCGTGTGAACGAAATCATAGTCTACTCGTAAATCTTCAGCTAAAGCTGTGAAGTTCTTTATCTTCTCTAAAGAGAGTTCTGGAAATATGCCAGCCTAAAATAACAACATGCTATTTTCTTATTCACAAGCTAGTAATGAGGCAATTGAAATACATTATATAAAGAGAATGCCAATACTTACTACAACAATCTTTTTCTCGTCGATAAGGCTTGCAGCATCTTCCTTCGATTTGATTTCAAGAGATGCAGGGCCAGCATGTTTTTTCAAATAGGCAATTATACCGTCTGTCTCACGAGTTCCTTTATAATCATGAACTGTCTTGCCACCATTCCTGAATATCTTAATGCTCGGAACACCATTATGTGTGTAATTTCTTGCAAGTTCTGCATTTTCTGGAATTGTTGTATCCATTTTAGCAAGAATAACTGGAGGATCATGAGTACTCAACACTGAAGCTGCTTCTTCGTACTGCCATGATAGAAAAAATAGTTACAAAATAACAAAAACAATATGTTACTCCTTCCTTCTGTCTCAATTTATGTGGTACTAGTCGGATTTCGACAGTCAAACTTCTTAATGTGACCGTGTATTCAGACAAAGAATTTTTAAGTTTTTTAAAAGGAGCAGCTCGGTTCACAAGGCATCCCGCATTCACACAGCCCAAGGGGTGTGATTTAAACAACCTACCTTAATGCAAGACATCATAGTAATTAACAATTCAAAATATTAAAAAGACATGAAAAGATCACGATTCACGGAGAAACTCGTTTGACTCTAAAAATCCAAACGGTGTCACATAAATTGGGATGGAGAGAGTACACAGCATATATTGATAAAGCCAAATAAGTCAATCTAAATAATAAGGACAATATCAAATTCAATTAGTACCTTAGGGGCAAGTTGCTGACAGTATCCACACCTATTACAGAGAAGACATAGACAATTAGGTCTAAATTTTTAATAATGTGTATACTTGCAAGATAGCTGAATATTCAACTACTGATATATAAACCAATGAACTTTTCTTATTAATCTTTCTTATGTTTGACTCAAAGCATAATCATTGAATGTGAGAACCATTTATAGGACATCAAATTGAAAATAGAAGGACAACATTTTTAGCATCTGTTTTTAAGTTCATAATATAGATTAAAAAGAAAAAAAACATAATGTTTAAAAAATATATAAAAATAAAAAAATAGATATTTAACCATCAAAAGTTTGAGAAATTTTACTGAGTGATCTTCTGAGTGAGTGTTATAGGCATAGTTAAGTGAATTTTCTGTTATAAACAAAAGAAAAATAACTTTACTAGATAATTAGAGATAGTTCAGCTATCATTTGAGTAATTGACTCTAAAAATAGGCTGCATAAGACAAAAGGACTGCATAATACAATGCTCTACCTCCCCCCCCCCCCCCAATTGACCAACCTGATCATTCCAATATACTTATATATGTCCCCTTATTTGGTTTTGAGCAATCCTCGTCTCAAATTCTAATCCCGCCGATTTGGGACAACTCGACAATATCTGATTTCATAAATCAAGAAACTAACACTGTTTATATATCAAAAGGAAAGAAAGAAAGAATAATTACCATGGGGCATAGAACTCAACAACAATCATCTTGTGTTGAGAAATAATATCAGAATAATTTGTATGGTCCAAAGTCCAAACAAACTCCTGCTCCAACTTCTGCTCTTCTGCCACTACCTTTTGTCCTTCATTTTCAGCTGAATCAGCAGAAACAGCTGCAACAGTGGCTAGTACTGCAACAATGGCTAAAAGGGTACTGAAAACTTTACAACTATTAGCCATTCTTGATCACTACAATGGCTAGTACTGCAACTACTCTACCAAACCTGAATTATTGTGGGACAATTAGTAATGCAAGATGGGACAAGTTAGCTTATCTTTACAGCACTATATATATAGAGTATTTTATATAGTGGGAGAAGAAAAGTGCCACGTCAATGTTGATGCTGATGTGTAAGAAAATGATTGGACATAATATGTGTCTGAATTAGGCGTGAATTGTGTCAAAAAAGATATAAATGTTGGTTGACACACTAAAGTATAACTTCAAAATATTATATCTAAGTTATATACATTTTCGGTGTAAGCAGAGGCGGACCTATGTGTTATCGCGAGGGATCACTGGATTTCATAAATTTCGGCAGATATTTTGTATATGACTATGTATACATTTTGAAAATAATTAATTTAAAACACTTGCCACCTTAAATACTAAAAACCTTTTAGGAGAGCAGAATATTGTGCCTCTGTCGCGTAAAAATCTCGGGTCCGCCTCTGTTATGTTATACACAGTGACAATGTGAATATGTATAGGCGTAAACGGTCACTGACAATGTAACTTAGAAAAACGAACACCGTAAAAATACATGCGCTCAGCCAAAGAAAGATGATAGAGGGTTGATCGAAATGTGCACTAAAACTTTTCGAGATATCCCCTCTAAATCATTTGATATGGGTATCAAAATTGTGAGCAACAACATCTAGGTTCCAAATCCAAATAGTAGTATTAGACTCTTTACCTATTGTTATTGAAAAATGACTCGGTCTGTCCTATTCCAGTTTATACACATCGATAATATGAGAAAAAATTTAAGAGGTTTATAATTTTGAAAACAACATATAAAAGTAACTTGATTGTGTTTGTTTTTGTTTTTTAAATTGACTAAATTTAACGTTTTTTTTTTGGTGGAAAAGATAATTATATTAATATTAATATAATAGTAGAAACTAGTACTACTAGTTATAACTTGTTTCTTCTGAATTGTAGAGAAAAGAAAAAGGGTAAATAATTTAAAACAACTTGGAACTCTGGCAAAACTCGAGATTCACGATACATATTGATAATACATTTTTGGTAAACAAATAATTGAAAGATTCTTTTGACTCCGAAAAAAACTCGAGATTTGCGATACATGTTGATATTATATTTTTTATATTTACTAAGCAAATAAGGGATCGTTCGGTACGAATACAAATAATGCAGGATTAGTAATGTAAGAATTAGTAATGCAAGGATTGTAGTGCTGGGATTACTTTTTATCAAGTGTTTGGTTTATTGTATTAAAAATTAGCTATGCGATATATAATCTAAGCTTGTGTTTGGTTTAAAACTGTACAAAATCTTCTTTACAATTATACCCTTGAATATTCTTCTTTCTGTATATAAAGAAATTTAGAAAAAGAGTTTGAGGGGCGGTTTAGTAATTTTAAGGTCTTATCCAGGTATAGTTAATGCAGCGATTAGTAATCCCTTGGTTTCCTTGGTATTAGCTAAGCCCTCCTATGACGTATAAGTAATCCATGTATTAGTTATGCATAAATCGAATTGAGCAACTAAATATTGTATTGGACGGATTAAATTTTTATACAGGAATTATTTTACTTAGTACAGCCTACCTAACGACCCATAAGTGAAGGTTCTTTGAACTTTGAAAATTTTTAATTTAATTGAAGTACATGTTACGTCTTAATTATAGTAATGCACATAAATAAATGGCGGAACAGTCACATAAATGCTCGTACTTGTAACGATTTGTTATAATACAAATAACAAATCGAAAACATGCTCAAAAATAATATTTTAATTATTGAAAATACTTGATCGAATAAACTCATTCACTCCGATATGAAGGAAGAGTCAACTCTAACACTTTCATGTAGCTAAAATATTGGAACCAAAATAAAAAATTTAAATTTAAAAAAAAAAAAAAGAGACGTAGAGGAGAAATTGGATTTCCGATTTAAATGTCAACGTAAGGTTTGGGGCGGCCCATCTAATTAGTTCAACTATCACTGCTGAAAATCTCGTATTTCCTGATACTTTTTCAATAGCAGCTGAGTCCAAGATAAAGAAAGAATAAAAGTGAATCTCGTAAAACAAAATAACGTTCAAAATTTTTCTTTTAAAGAGAGTAGTTATTATTTTGGATTTTTGGTCTAGATCCAAATGAAGAGGAAAATGTTCCGTTTGAGATAATAGTATAATCTTTATATAACTGAGAAACATGTTAAAATATGATTAAAAGATGTAAAAATAGTATAAAGATACTATATACAAAATTCAAAGTGATATTTTAACGACTCCAAAGATTCCTCTTATAAAAGATTTACACAAATTAATTATGTGAGGATTATAATGTAGGGATTATTTATGTGAAATTAATAATAATGCAGTGACTGATAATAAAGAGATTGTTGTACAACTTACTTTGAAAATACTTTTTTATTTTTAAGAAAATTTTATCACCTGTAGCAAAGGTATTCGCTATATTTATTATAAACTAAAATCATTTCAAATTGTTATTTCTATAGTTACTTTTTATATTTAATAGTAAAATAGATATTTATGATATATATTACCATTAAGACATGAAATACGCTATTTATGTTTTTCTTTTCTCTTTCTTTCAATTAACACACGATTCTCTCTAAGAATTTTTCTTCTTTCTCTCTCTTCAAGCAACTCAAGATACACGCCCTAGTATTGATGGCTGACGAGACATTAGAATCTCTCTCTCTTCGAGCAACTCAAGATACACACCCTAATACTGATGGCTAACGAGACATTAGAATAGAGCAGAAGACAGTCAGGAAACAGAAAAGAGTGAATTTTTTCGAATGGGAAGGAGCAATGTGATGAACTCTTATCATAAATTTATTGTACGGATCCGACGAACTTTCTTCTCTTCTTGGCCATAAAACGCCATCTACGACGAACTTTCTTCTCTTCTTTGCTATTTAGTTACATATAATGACACAAATACATTTTATTCTATACAAATTCACTCAAACACATTGTATTTTTGTATATATATATATATTTTTTGCCAGTATTTATGTATTTCGAAGGTCTGTTTTTTTTTAATATGCCTGTATTTATGCATACAGTATGCAAGAATATATGATATAAACATTGAAATACACTGAATACAAACATTTATAGAACAGAATATAAACAGTGAATACATTTAATTTTAAAATACATTAAGATAACTGAATACGAATAGAAATTCAGTGAATACAACCAATGAAATATACTGAATAAAACAGTAATAACATATATTAGGAATAACTGAAATACTGTTAATACAAATACATTTGAATACACTGAATATAAAATAGCGAATACAGTAAATACAAATATTGAATCTAATGAATGCAACGGTAAGAAAAAAAATATTGAAACACACTAAATACAAAAGTTAAATACAACAGTTATATACAATTAAAAAATTATTCTAATTAATTGGGTTGATAATGAGGCATTGTTAGAATTGATTTTGTTGAGTTATATTAGAAGTGTATCATGCTAATTGATATTATTCCCGTTATTAGATAGCTGGACAGAACTATTTTTAAGGTGATTGTCGTTACTGTATTCATGAATACATGGCGTGGATACATGTGAATACATACGCGTACAACAAGACTGCCCTGATTTTTAGGCATTTTTTTACTGTTGATCCATGAATACAGCAACGCGAATCCATTACTGTAACAACTGAATAGTAGCTATAAAAAGTAATTATATATACGGTAGCTATAGGAAGTTATTTATGTATATGGTAGCTAGAGGAAGTTAATAGCCACTAAACAATAGCGTTTTCTGAAAATTTCTCTATTTTTAAATAGTAGATTTACACGTTACGGGTATGCCTGTGTTTAATTCCAAATTGTATCTGGCATATTATAATAGATAAACTCTGTCGCAACTTAATATAGATACTGTCAAACCTCTCTATAACAGCCTTATTTGGTCCGATATTGTGTGGCTTTTACAGTGAATGACTGTTATACACCTATAACAACATTAGACGTTTAAATATTTTTTGGCTGTTGTAGATAAAACTTATCCAAAAATCAATCTTTTTTGGTTAATATTACATATAAAAGATAAGAGAGTTATTCAAATTTAAAATCTCAAAAGATATGCATATTTCAATAGGTAAATATTGAAGAAAGCTAATATGCTATTAATAAATTCATATTAAACGTACAAATATTTGAACTCTAAGGCACACATTTTAAAGCTACAAGAAAATAAAATATTTCAAGATTGATAGAAGAATTTTAAAATTGTAATTGTTTCGTAGATTTCATTCTTTTACTACTGATATAGCGCTTGAATCTGGGAAGATTTGTGTCCAAATTTTCAGCAAAAAAGGTATGAAATGGAAAATATGTTATGTACAAATTTTCAAATCTTATGTTTTATGCAAGAAAAGAACTTTGTTCAATGGAAAAGATTGTGTGCATTTTTATATAATTAATCTTAAAGATTCTATATGACTGTTACAGAGGGGTAATTTTACAAAGAGCGTTCTCACTGTAAATACGGATATTGCCGTTATAGGTAAAAAGCTATTATAGAGAGGTAAATTATAAATTTAAAATCGATTTTGAAGAAAATTTGACTTTTATAGTGAATGATTGTTATATAGGAATACTATTATAAAGAGGTCTGATTGTATTATTTCAGTGCCAATCAACTAGTGAATTTGTTCTGTGGCAATAACAGAGAAAATACTATTTCTTTGGGGACAATTTTTTTTCAAATTTTTCCTACACATATTTAGGTGTACAATATTGTGTTTTGCAATAACTTATATTTAACTTATGTGAATCCAAGTGTAATTATTTTTTTACACTATTAGTGAATTTTAACAAGTAATATTAGGTTATTTACCATTTTACTAGATTATTAATTTATAATTTTTCAAAATATTTACATGTTATTACTATTAAGTGATAGTGCCAATCCAATGTTCTATATCGTTATTAAAGGAGTATGGTTGGATGTGCTGCCCTCTAGTAAGGTCATTTTCTTGTCAGGAGGGATCAGTGATCACTGTCCTGCTTGAAAGACTGAGCGAGAACGGTAAGGGGCGCGCAGACAAAGAATGTCGTTGTGCGGGATGCGATTCGCCAAGCTGGGGCAAAGAAAGCCGTCCGACCCTACCGAAGTACCAAAGGCTTTCGAGGCTTACACCTCCCTATTACAGGACCTAAAAAAAAGGCTTTCAGTAGCGCCCTTAGAATCATTGAAATCATTCATATATTACAATAATTGGAGTCTAACATCCTCACTTTACAAGACTGGTAGAAGAAGGATGGCTGGTGCAAATTGCAGGGTACAAAATATTTCAGATAGTTAAGAGGCTGAAACTGCTCAAGAAGAAGTTAAAGAAGCTGAATAAGGACCACTTCAGTAATACAGTAGCAGAGACAGAAGAGGATAGAAAGGCTCTGTACTAGGCCCAGACTCTATTATATACTTGGCCTTTAGATATTTAACTTCAAGCTATTGAAAAGGAGAAGTATCTGAAATTCAAAAGATCATCTTACTTAACAGAAGTGTATTTGCAACAGAGGAGTAAAGCAACTTGGCTGCAATTGAGAGATGATAATACTAGTTACTTTTGTTTACCCTTAAAACCGGATAACAATTGAATTTATTCGTGGCGCTAAGGATTTGTGAACCAGTTTGATACTAAGTGAAAATATGGCAAAAACAATTAAAATATTATGATAAGAAAAGGACAGTCAAACCGCGAATTGGCGATGAACTATGAGAAATGGGAAAATATTCTGATGAACAGCGAATGTAGTGTTGGAGAACGGTGGATGCGATAAAAAATAGCCAAAATATATTAACTGTGTTTTCAGAGAATGTTGTGTGTTACAATGGTGAATGAGAACGCCTCTTATAGGCAAAAATAAGAATTCCAAATAAGGTAGGTAACTAATTACAAGATAAATCCCCTTAAATACGGGATTGAATCTCCTTAAATCTGGCATAACGGCTATAATGGTTGAGATAATTACTCCTGGCGAGATACCCGGTGAATGGCGAGATACACGGTTCGAGGCCGACCCTCAATCTCTAAATGTTCCTCGGCCAACCATATCGGTCGCCTCGTCTCGGCTGCTCCAACCTGCGTGCCCGACTTCTCGATCCCGGACCGAGGTAGTTCGGCCTCATACTATATCCGTCCTGTCTTCCCTTGATTGTGACCGGCCCGATTTTATTTAATTATATCCGACCCGATTTCATTTGATTGCACCCGACCCAATACAACTTTCACTCCGTCATAAAGCACAGAAAACTGAAGCAAGCAATAACTCAGATCAAGAATGATCGGGGTGAGCTAAAAACTGATCAAGACAGGATAGCTCAGGTATTCATAGATTACTATCAAGACCTGCTAGGAAGAAGGCAACAACTAAGGTGTCAGCTCATCCATCAATCATTAAGAGGGGGAATACTTTGTCAACAACACAATAAATGCAGCTTATAAAGGAGTTCACAGAGGAAGAAGTCAAAGCAGCCCTGTTAGTATTAACAAAAACAAAAGTCCTACGCTAGATGGATTTGGAAGTGGATTTAATAAAGTAGCTTGGAGTATTATGGGAAAAGATATCTCTGAAGCTGTTATTGAGTTTTTTCATGATGGGAAGATGCTTCGACAGATCAATGCCACAAACATTGCCCTTATTCCAAAAGTTGTTCATCCTGAAAGTGCAAGCCAATATAGGCCTATAGCTTGCTGTAATGTGTTATACAAATGCATCTCAAAAATGTTGTGCAGGAGACTTAAGGAAGCAGTGAGTCATATAGTTGCAGATAATCAATCTGCATTTGTTCAAGGTAGGTCTATGATCCATAGTATCTTAATATGCCATGATTTTCTCAGACACTACAATCGAAAAACCTCACCAAGATGTCTTATGAAAATAGATCTCGGCAAGGCGTATGACATGGTAAGTTGGGAATTTTTGGAGGAAGCTTTGAGTATATATGTATCCACTCCAAAGTTCACTATCAAAATTAATGGAGAAAGCTGGGCTATTTTGATGGTTAGAGAGGGATCAGACAATGAGATCATGTATCTCCTTTATTATTTGTGTTGGTAATGGAATACTTAACTAGAGTCTTGAATTGTATGAGTCTGTTGTCAGACTTCAAATATCATTTGTGTAAATCTCTAAAACTTACTCATCTGATCTTTGCGGATGACCTGACGATATTCTGTAAAAGGGATGAAGACTCAGTCAACATAGTCCTAGAGGCTTTAAACCATTTTAGTGCTGCTACAGGACTTATTGCCAACATGGATAAATCACATATGTTTGTTGCTGGTGTGCCTGATCAAGTTAAAGCTTAATTGTTGGAAAAGACTGGATTTGCTCAGGGGACTTTTCCTATTAGATACTTAGGATTACCCTTTCATCTAAGAAATGGATTAAGCTTGAATCAGCAGTTGATCAACAAGATTACAAGCCGGATAACAACTACTTATGCGAGACAATTATCATATGCTGGAAGGCTGCAGGTACTTAATGCTGTCCTATTTTCTATACACAACTTTTGGGGCTCAGTCTTCATCCTGCCACAATGTATCTAAAAGAATTTGGTAGGAAGTGTAAAGAGTACCTATGGGGTAAAATAGGGGAACAAAAGAAAGCATCTTACTCTCTTGGGATAAGGTCTGCTTGCCTAAGAGTAGAGGAGGTTTAAATGTCAAGGATTGCATAACTTGGAACATTGCTTCAGTGGGTAAGCTATTGTGGCAATTGATAGAAAGGAAGGACTCACTATGGGTGAGATGGGTACATGGTGAGTATATAAAAACAGCTCAGATATATGGAGTCATAATGCATTTCAAGATAGTAGTTGGTACTGGAGAAAGATCATTTCCCTCAAGAACCAGATGCAAAGCTGGTATGACCAGGCAAGATACATTCTCACAGCTCTTGTAGCTGAAGGGAGAGCACAACAAAATAGAAGTGGCAGATCTCATTTGGAATTCAGTAGCTCTACCTCGACACAAATTTCACTTGTGGCTAGTAGTCTACAGTAGGCTATTGACAAAAGAAAGATTGCTCAGATTGCACATACCAGTAGAGAATCCCAATTGCTGCTTATTTGACCATCAGGTCATGGAGACAAGCTAAGTACACATAGGATCACATCTTTGAGAGTTGAACTTACTCAAACCGGGCTTCTTGCTATTGATTGATCCCCCACAGGACGTGGTCAGTGAGAATTCATTATTGGGGACAGACAGGCCGGTAAAACAGCAGTAGCCACTGATAGGATTCTCAATCAACAAGGTCAAAATGTAATATGTGTTTATGTAGCTAATGTTCAGCTCCCCGTTGAAGAGCTTAAACAGATGTTGGAATGTATCAAGAGGAAGCATTGGAAAGCATTTCAAAAGGAGGTGATAGCAGCTGTTAGGGGAGCCATGACATACCAGACCTGGCAAGCTCAGAATTACAAAGTGTTTAAGGGTGCTATACTAGAACCAGCAGAAGTAGCAACACAGATCAAGAGAGAAATTATACAGAGAATAGAAGTACTTAGATCGTCAAAAAAATACATAGAAGTAGAGAGTTTTTACATAGAATACTTAGTTGAATTACAATTCTTCTACATATTTGTAATTAGCTGCCGTCAGAGGCTTATTGTTCCGAATACCCTTCCTAGAAGTTGGCTATGAAAATAAGTGCTCTATAAATATATTAATTTTATTCGTTTGAAACCTCTCAAGCCAGGGAAAGATTGACCATCGGGTTCATTTCCGAGTCAGGACAGAAAGAGGCCAAGAGTGACTACTCGATAGAAAAGGGGCTGCCCCTATGAATAAGGGAAGTGACTAGCCTTCTTTCTTAGGCCAAGGAAGGAAAGCACGGTAGAACTAGCGTAGCGGGACATGACAGCGGTTGGTATGATAATATTCACATTGTTACCAAAACAAGAATTAGTCAAAGAGACATAAACATCAATTATATATACCTATTACGTAGCGAAAGAATCATTTAAACTGTCACAAAACAAATAGTTTCAAGTCGAACGTTGTTTCACTAGAAAATACAGTAATACACCAAGAACTAACTTGAATATCATTACACTAGGATTTTTTAAGTACAATACTACTCCTTATTAATCTCAAAAAGGAAATTCAACCATTGCAACCTTTTTGCCTTCACCCTTTTCACCATGGCTTTTTCTTCATTATCTCCCAAATTTTAACTTGAAGATGAAATTTGGAATTTTTCGAAAATTTGAAAAACTCCAAAAAGCTCTTTTTCAAAATTTTCACTCAGATCACTCATAAAATTTTAAAAACAACCCTAAATTATATTCATATCCAAACACAACTCTAATTTTAAATACCATTTTCACTTATTTTTTTTTTTTACCTTTTTCTGAAAATTTATGATTCTTATGTCCAAACGCCCATTAAAAGTACTTTATTGAAAAAAAGGTTGACCTTCTAATACTAATAAAAGCGTTATACAAGCTACTACAGTTCCAAAATACTTTTTCGAAAAGCATTTTTAATCTAAAATATTCTTTTCAAAATAACCACATTTTGAGAGCTTGATTAAATATGCTCTTATTAGATAAATAAAACAATGAAAAAACATAAATATTCCTTCTAAAGAAGTCAAGGCTTAGATACTTCATAATTGGACTCATTAATGCTCTCAAGTTGGCTATTAATGGGTCAAAACTAGTTGAATATATAGAAAAACTCAAAGCCTAAAACAGCTAGAAATATTCAACTTTGGCTTGAAAGTAGACAGCTCTATATCCAGGGGCGGATCTATGTTAATCGTGTCGGGTGCTGAAGCACCCATTATCCCCGACGCAAATTCTGTATAATTATATAGAAAATACAGGGAATACTGGTATAAAGAACTAGCAAGCACCCATTAAACAAAAAGTCTTCTGGGTGCTTTGGTTAAGAGGTGAGAATAGAGTACACAAATATGAAGTGGTTAGGGATCGATTCTTGTATGAACTAATTTTTTTATAAGGCCAGAGAGTGAGCACCCACGACCTTAAAATCTTGAATCCGCCACTGTCTATATCATTTGTCACTTTAAATACTCCCATTTCATAGAAAAATTATCATCATCAATTTTTACAAACTTTCCAAAAATGTCTCAACCCCAATCTCCAAATTCCACCATGTCTGAATCTAGATATCAAGTTCGACCTTTAGCGCCTGCATCCCACCGTATACACGTAGAAAACGAAGAAGGCATTAATTCCACGTCCATTTCCAGTATGGAGTTAGCCAAAAAACAACATCGTAAAAGATGCATCAAATGTTGCAGTTGTTGTGGTATCACAACAATAATCCTAGTTGTGATCATCGTAATTCTTGCATTCACCGTTTTCAAGGTGAAAAAACCTACTATAAAAATGAACTCAATCAAATTTGATGGGTTGAGTTATCTCACTAGTAGTTCCAATCTACAAACCAACGTGAACATAACGGTCTCTGCAGAAATCTCTATTAAAAACCCTAACGTGGTCTCGTTCAAGTTTAACGAGGCAACTACTAGTCTGATATACGATGACAGAGTCATCGTAGAAGTCTTAACGCCAGCAGCTAATGCTAAAGCTCGGCGGACTTTTCAAATGACCGTGAATGTCACGGTCATGGTTGAAAAATTAGTGGGAATTCCGCGATTAGCGAGTGATTTGGTGGCAGGGGAATTGCCTTTGAGTATGTCCACAAGTACTAAGGGAAGGGTCAAGATTTTGTTGATTAAAAAGAGTGTTGGTATACAAATGAATTGCAGTATGGTAGTTGATATACAAACGCAGGATGTTAAGGATATGGATTGCAAAAAGAAAGTTTCTCTCTAGATTTGATGTTGTCAACATATTGGAATTTAAAGGAAGTGATTTGGATTTGCTTGTGAAGGGTACGTTGAAGTAAGGAATATTCCGGCTATCTCAATAAAGTATATGATTGGTTTGAAGAACGTCTCGAGTTTCAAGCAATTGCGGATGATATAACTAGTAAATACGTTCCTTCCCACGTCAATATGTTTTATTGTTTAGGGGGAATTACGCTTACTTATTTTTTAGTACAAGTAGCTACTGGGTTTGCTATGATTTTTTACTATCGTCCGACCGTTACTGAGGCTTTTAAGTTGGAAATTACTGGTTCAATCGCATTATGTGACAATACAGTTTGAATTGTGACATATATTTTAGTGATTTATAGGGATTATATATATTCGAATTTATAATAGCCAATGTGTTATATTTAATTGAGATTTATTTTTGAGTGATAAGTAAAGACTTGTATGGTATTATTCAATATTTCGTTAATTTGTTTGAGATTAATTTGTGTTTGTGAGGATAGTGTGGAATATGATGCAGTGAAGTAAAAAATGGTTATCTTTGGTTCTGTTTTACTGCGGTTAATTAATCAAATTCGTTCCATTTAGAGAATAACCAAATGGCTTCCATTGTTGTAGACAAATTATACCAACAATTCAGCATCAATGTTTGCATGTTGATAATGCTTTTTGCAAATATTTGTTCTTAATGTTGATGGATATTTTTATATTAGAATCTCTTCGTTCTTAACTAAAGTTTTTCGATTTCGAGCCTTGAAATTAAAAAAATCCTGATACGGGTCGCCCAGAGGCGAAGTTATGTGTTGTCAAGGGTGGTCAACAGAACACCCTTCGCCGAAAAATTATTCTATATATAAGGTAAAATATTACTAGTTATTGATCGAAAAATAGATTCTAAACACCCTTGCATAGCCCACTGGCAAAGGATGTTAAAATTTTGAACATCCTTATCGAATTTTCTGGCTTTGTCACTAGGCACCTTACCCCTTAAAGGGGCCTTGTACGTCAAGAATCTGAATTAATCAATGCCTAATATGAATATCGCACACCGGATGAAAAACCATAAAAAACGGGAAAAAAATATTCTGATAAAAAGACAAGCAGAGAGACACAAAAATGGAAATCCTTTGATTTTTTTGTTTTTTCACTTAGTTAACTGGGAATTTAGAAGGGCTAACATAAAACTTGTGGCAGTTTCAGATATAAAAGAATCATACACAAACATTTATTAGCCAAATTAAAGTAAATTATTCAAAAAAGCAGTACGATGCACAAAGCATAGTCTGGAAAAGGACCGTATCTTAAGGGTGTGGAGTAAACAACCTATCATAGTGCTAAAAAAATGGAACTGAAACAATTAAACAGATTTACCCTATATTTTGTTTGATTTGTTGTAGTTTTCCGTGATATTCAAGAGTTTTATAAGAGTGATCCACGGTGGAGTATGGAGCCCATTCGCAAGTAGCCGCATAGCCAGTATTTTCATCAAGGGATTCAAAATATAAAGAAGCAAACGAGCTCTTAGTTGTGTTAAGGGGATTCTTATTTCAACATTTACTATAAACATAAAATAATTTTGACCTTGTATATATAGTATTATTTTCCGAGAGAGGAGCATCCTTCCAGCTCAGCTCCGATCCTTATTGCGATCCTAAAAATCTACACCAAGTTTGATATAATTTAAGATGAAACAATAAAAAATATAAATATTCCTTCTAAACAAATTAAGAAGACGGCAAGAAAAATCTCTAAAAAAAATCATAAACGCAAAATTCTAGCTCCGCTTATATCCTTGTTTATTCATTCTTTTACCTCAAATTTTAACTGCAATATAACAAGTTGAAATGCTATGTTGCCCATATCAGGCCTTCTCTATCGCCAGTTAACTAAAACAAAAGCAAATAATCAAAGGATTTCCATCTCTATACCTCTTTAAGTATCCTTGAATAAGATTAAAAATAATGTTTGCAAAAAGAAGCATCAAAATTCAGCTAATATATTATGCTAAATGGTCAATCATATTTCAAACTATACTCATTAATCACACACAAATTCCAAATAAATTAATGAAATATTGAACAATGTCATTAAAATCTTTACACATCACTCGACTAAAATCTTAACTGGTATACTACCATATAACTTATAAAACTAGCTAGCTATTAAACTCCAATCTTTGAAATTGTTCAATGGTCAAGATGTCGCAATTCAAACTGTAACACCACAAATTTGACTCCCAGTAACTCTTTCTACTAAAATACTGTATATTTAGATCCTGCGTGAATGTAGGATATTTAGAAAGGGAAAAGATCATTTCTCATTCATTTTAACCCTTAGGAATCAAATCAAGATCACTCCATTAAATTCCAAATGGTTGACAACTTCAAAACTAGAGAGAAACTTTCCTTTTGCAATCCAAATTCTTAACTTCCTGTGTTTGTAAATCAACTACCATACTACAATTCATTCTTATGCCAACACTCTTCTTAATCACCACAATCTTGACTCTTCCCTTAATACTTGTTGACATACTCAAAGGCAATTCTCTTGCCACCAAATCACTCACTAATCGCGGAATTCCCACTAATTTCTCAGCCATGACCGTGACATTCACGGTCATTTTAAACGTCCGCCGGGCCTTAGCATTTCCCGGCGGCGTAAACGCTTCTGCAATGACTCTATCATCGTACATCAAAGTAGTAGTTGCACTGTTAAACTTCAACGAGACTGCATTAGGGTTTTTAATAGAGAGATCTGCAGAAACCGTTATGTTGACGTTGGTTTGAAGGTTTGAACTACTAGTAAGAGAACTCAAGCCTGTGAATCTGATTGAATCCATCCTTATAGTAGGATCTTTCGCCTTAAAAACAGTGAATGCAAGAATTATGATGATTACAACTACGATTACTGTTGTAATTCCACAACAACTGCAACAGTTAATGCATCTTTTTCGACGTCGTTTTTTGGCTAACTCCATACTTGACATGAACGTGGAATTAATGCCTTCTTCATTTTCTACGTGTATACGATGGGATGCAGGTGCTAAAGGTCGAACTTGATCTCTAGATTCAGACATGGTGGAATTTGGAGATTGAGGTGGAGACATTTTTGGAAAATTTTGGAATATTGATTATGATAATTTTGCTTTGAGATGAGAGTATATAAAAGCAGTAAGTCTTTTTTTTTTATTCCGTTCCTTCAAGAACTTCCCGTCTTATTCTTGGGGTGACTCGAACTCACAATCTAAAAGTGGAGGGTGGTGCAAGCAGTAAGTCTTGGTTTATGACTATATAGAAAGAAGAAAGGTACAAGACTAGTGTACTAACCGCGTTAGCACGGCTTTGAATATTGACTTGGTGATTTAATTGTTTTGAAAAGTATTGTCTTCTTGTTTTATGAATATGATAATATTATAGTCATAGAAGCTTCTGCTCATGAATGGTTATTTTAGCAATTATATTGGAGATTAGCATTATTATGACTGCGGCTGCTAGCTTAATTTTAAAGAGATTATTATGCGGTGAATAATAATATACCGTACTTCTTTAATAGCAGTATCACTACTAAAGACAATAATCCCTATATTTTCATTCTCAAGATTCATGGCTATTCCTTTCACACTGCTGGTAAATTCAATCATTTCCCCAGCTTGAATCTCGTTCAATCCATAAATACGTGTTTACACTTGGCTTCGGATAATAATTGAATTTATACGCGATTTTAAGGATACGTGATTTAGTTTGATACAAATAACGAATAATATAATAAAAATTAAAGTCAATAAATAAATGAAAAAAATACAAACCACAAGTCTTGGATGATCCTGGCCTTGACTGATTCTTCCAGGATGAACAGTAAATATGAATGGAAAACGGGCGGATAAAAATGTATAAAATAATAGAAGCAGACTTCTTTTCTGTGTATTGATGATTGTTTTTGTGATGCCTTTGAACAATTAGCTTTCCCCTTTATATAGCGTGGGGATAATTTTTTTATACTAGGCAAGAATCTGTTTACAATGTAAAATATCTCTTGATTTGCTGATTTAACGATCATATTGATTGATGCCGTGATTCCCACCGAGATACTTACTTATCACGGAATTTCCGGTCCATTTGTCATTCAAATTTGATAACTTATCCCAGGACATTTCCCGGAATCGAGCTTGATAGATTCATCTCAGGTATCATGGCTTCATGTTTCGATTCGATATTGTTTGGTCTCGACCTTCGATCTTTGATACCTCGACCCCGGTTTACCGAGCAGTAGTTATGATTGATACCAACCGTATAAACTCGAGCCCGATTTGTCCCTATGTAGGCGGTCCAGAGTTCAACCCCATACAGTATTGTACTTCTTTAATAGTAGTATCACTACCAAAGACAACAATCCCTACATTCTCATTTTCAATATTCAAGGCTATTTCTTTCACAGCTTGAATCTCGTTCAATCCATAAACACGTGCAATTCCATCTCCAATGAGACCACTCGACCGATCTCATCCACTTGAAAAATTGGTGTAAAAGTTGCTATGTTATGTGAAAATTGCTTAATTTAAAAAGTTTTTTCTTTAGTGCTCTAATTCATATATTGTTATTGCTAATACAAGTATTTTTTTTTCCCTCATATTTTATCCGATATAAAATAATACGTAAACTCTCGCATAATTTATGCATATATTAGCAATAGAGTTTAATACGGCCAATCTAACGCTTTATTAAGTTATGAAGCAGCCATTTTTTCTTATATAATAAATTAAACATTGTAGTACTTACGCAAAATTTTATGTTGGAATTAATTTTGTTAATGTGATAAACCAAACAATTCGTTATAATTCTTAGTTATTGGGGGCTTATTGCATAAAAATATAATAGATTTATCTCCAAGTCGTCACAACTATGTTTGGAAGCAACAAAAAGGACTTCTGGAAGAAATATGACTCTTTCTCATAAATTGATCAACTTAGTATACGTTTGGTACGAAGAATAAGGAATAATTAATTTCAAAATTAAATTTAAAAAGAATTTATCTCATATTTGATTGAAATAAAATTACGATATAAATAATCTCGAATTATAGTATTTTTTTATCCCCATAAAAAATGAAATAATTAATCCCGAGATATTTCATAGAATAATCACGAAATATCTTAGCTAAGTGGTGTGCTATATTAAATGACATCAATTTAATGCCTTAATTGTCAAACCTGCCATGCTATGATTCCAACTTATACCCCACAAACAGATGAAATGTGGCAATATAAAAAGAACAAAGAGAAAAATATATTCCCTCCGTTTATTTTTACTTGTTCGTATTTTAAAAATAATTTTTTATTTTTACTTATCACTTTTAGCATATCAAGAGAAGATAATTTTTTTTTCTTGTTTTACTTACAATATTAATTACTCATTTCAAATCATTTTCTCAAATTCATTAAAAATATGCATCAATTAATATGAATATCATGATAAATTATGTACTTCATTTATTATTTCTTAAGAGACGTGCAAAGTCCATAATAAACAAGTAAAAGTAAACGAAACGAGTACATAAAAAGATAATTAATGCTTCTGAGTAATAGACTGGGTATAGCCGATCATTTGGACCATAAAAGAACATAGGAAGCATCTGTAATTGGTCGTTCTCTTCAAATGTAGCTAGGAGTCTTACGTTATACATATACATACATACATACATACATACATATATACATACATACATACATATATATATATATACATATATATATATATATATATATATATATATATATATAATTTTGGCGGAGGCACGAGGCCCCCTCCCTCCTATGTTGTAAAAGGGAAGTGCAGATCTTTATCTTTCTGCGACACTCTTCCGACTTGATATCGCCCCTGAATCCACAAGTACCGACTTGATTACCCCCCAAGATAAGAGGAGGATATAGAAGCAGATTTAGTTGCAGGTAGGAGCGAGTCTACCCTGCAAAGCGGCTTCTCGCTTATCCCCATTTTCAAATGAGGAGATCCGACGTCAAGTGCAAGAATTGCTGTCAAAGGGGCGGGAGAGTCTCAGTCCGTATTCAACGCCTGCTTGACTAGCTCAAAAGGAAGCAACTGGAGTGTGTAGATGGGCTTTGAATAAGAGTTGGGGGATTTATTTCCAATAATGCCAATGATGGATAATATTATGGATTAATTTCCTGTCGGGAGCGTGTTACTTTTCAAAGCTTACCTTGTATTATTAAAGAAAGGGGAAAGGGCTTTTTTTTATAGAGAGAGAGTAAGGGGGGTTTTCTGGGGCTTTGAAGCAGGGCCACTTATATCTTGCTAAGGGGTAAAAGAAAAAGAAAGTAAAAAATGTAAAAATATTGTGGCTAGTAGGAATTGAACTACTTCATGAAGATTTTGATCCCCTTAATCGTTGACTTATGCTTTTAGACTCTGATAAATGTATGCAAAACATAATATATAGAGGTAGAAAACAGATTTTGCCTTATATATACAATGTAATTTTTGGACGAAGAAGGTTCGAGTGAACCCCTTTCGCCCCTATATATCCCGAACCCCCTTCGCCCCTATATATATATATATATACATACTTATGTAGGTCTTAAGAGACCGAAGGGCCAAACAAACGCACGCTATACTTTCAAAAATGAAATTAATGTTTTGGAGTTTTAGTTGTAATTGCAATCTTTTCATTTTCAATGACTAAATTCATTTATAATGGGTAACACAAATTCAACGTCAGTAAGTAAATTCATGATAATTTGAAGCGAGATAATAAATAAAAAAATAAATTTATACATAAATAAATATTATAATTTAAAAATATAATAGGTTGCGTTTACCGTTCAAGAAAATAATATATAGTATCTTATTACTAAGGGGTCGTTTGGTAGGTAGTACTAAGTAAAATAATTCATGTATAAAAATTTAATCCGTCCAATACAATGTTTGGTTGCTCAATTCAATTTTGCATACCTAATACATGACATGAATTACTTATACCTCATAGGAGAGCTTAGCTAATATCAAGGAAACCAACGTATTACTAATCCCTACATTAACCATACCTGGATAAGACCCTAAAATTACTAAACCGCCCCTTAAACCCTTTTCCTAAATTTCTTTATATACATAAAGAAGAATATTCACGGGTATAATTGTAAAGAAGATTTTGTACAGTTTTAAATCAAACACAAGCTTAGATTATACGTTGTATAGCTAATTTTAATACAATGAACCAAACACTTGATAAAAAATAATCCCAGCACTACAATCCCTGCATTACTAATACCTGCATTACTAATCCCTGCATTACTTGTGTTCGTGCCAAACGACCCCTAAGTACTTTATGAGTAATTTCAAAGTTAAGAGTTTTGAAAGATACATATTTCAAAAAATGTTTATCATCTCTATTTATCAAATATATGAACAACATATTTCAATAAAAAATATTAATCATCTTTCTTAAATTTTATTAAACTTAATACATTGTTTTACTAATGTATTTTAATACACATAATTATGAATATATCTTATGTTTTTAAAATTACACATTTAACACCTTTGAGAAATGAAAGTACCACTCAAGTTAATATTTATGTAGAATTTATATCATATAGGAGCGTAAGTGTTTGATTTTAGACTATATTAAGTATATCTGTAACTAAACGCAGTACTGGTTCCTGGCAATTCTGCTAATCTTCCTATAAATTTCATTTATAAAAAATCTGGCAATCGTAGACTGCTTTGATTTATCTAGTCTTGATAAGTGAAAAGCACCCGCTCTTATTCTATACAGTAAAAGAAAAAGGCCGTCTTCTCAAAGTCCGTACCCGTACCGAAGAGACCAGACCTTGGGAAGATAGATTATAAAGGGTGTGCATGTTTGATTTTAAAAATAAGAAGGGCGTACATGTTTGATTTTAAAAGTAAGGGGTGTATTTGTAACGAAATCATTATATTTCTTTTAGATTTTCTTAGTGTATCTATACTTGAAAACGGTTTGACACATTAGGACAGAGGGACAGTGAGGAATTGCCATGGCCGGAACGACGGCGAACTCCGTACCGACGGCCGGCGTAAACGTTGGAGTTGATGGCGGAGCTAATAATAGGTCAAGCAACGCATCTTACGTAAACTCGTTCCGCATCTCCGCCGTTGTTGATCGATTAGCTATGCACGTTTGTTCTCAGCCTAAAATTGACCCTCAGGAGTTCGTTCACCTTTGCCTCTCACTTGCTAGGTACTTATTTCTTCTTGAACCTTCTATGCTGTAAACATAAATAGGCTACATTTGTAATTGCTACTTCAAATTGTTTATGAAATTGTTTTTTTGAGCTTAATATCTAGGTTTTTGCTATTTTTTTTGAATTTTTAGCTCTCGCGTGTTTGCTATTTTGTGGAAATTATTGCATTTTTAGTGTATTGTGGTTAATAACTAGGTTTTTTCTCATGTTTCTTATCGAACCTTCTACGCTGTAAACATAAATGGCTACATTTGTAAATTGTTCAAGAAAGTATTTTTTTTTGTATGCTTAATATCTAGGTTTTTACTGATTTTGTTTTGAATGTTTAGCTGTCGCGCTTTGATATTTTGTGCAAATTATTGCATTTTTAGTGTACTGTGGTTAAAATATAGGTTTTTTTCCCCTCATTTTTCTTCTTGAACCTTCTTTGCCGGAAATATAAGTACGCTACTATTGTAAAATTTTTCTGTTATTTTGTATCTTTACTTATAATTGTTCGGGCATTCAAAAAAGAATTTCTTCTGCTTAATATCTAGGTTTTTGTTTTTTTTTCTTTTGGAATTTTGAACTCTCGTGCCTTAATTATCTTGGGCAAATGCATTTTGTGGTACTCTGCCTAATGTCTAGTTTTTTCTCATTTTTCATTGAAATTTTAGCCTCCATGTGTAGTTTTTTGGGGATTTAATGCATTTTTAGTGTACTCTGTTTAATATCTAGGTTTTCTGCTTCGCGCTCTCAGGGAAAATGCTTTTAGTGCTTAAAATTTGAACTTTTTGAATTTTAGTCATGCTTTTTAGGGAACATATGCTATGTGAGTGGCATGTGTTAGATTAGATCCCTGCTTGGGCAGCGACGTTCTATCCCGCATGCCATCTCAGTCATGGCACAAGTTCAAGTTAGGCTCGTTCGCGGGTCGGTTTCTTGTGTTGCATACCTAATGCCAATTATCATGTACCCAAAGAATATATTTGGGGGTTTAATCAATTTTCTTTATATCTTTAGAGCTCGTGCATAAATTTTTTTGGGGATATTAGCGTATCTTTTTGATTTTTGGATTATATCTAGATTCTTTTGCTCATATATATTTGAATATTTAGCTCTCACGTTAATTTTTCTTTTGTGCTTAATATATAGGTGCTTAATCATTTTTTCTTTGAATTTTTTGCCATTGCGTGTTAAAAGTATGTAAATTTGGATGTTGATGCATTTGATGGAGTGTATTGTGCTTAATTGTGATTAACAAAACGCGATTATTCCGAGAAGAATGTGGAGTCTAATCTGTGGCTACTTATTAAGTTTGAGAGTTTTAGTTGTTTAGAAGCAGATAGATGAAATTATAAAGCTGTTTTATTTGCCTAGATGGTTTTCTAAGACTTCAATAGTAGTGGTTGATGTAAGCTGTTTATAGTAGTGAATGACTGATCTTTGATGAATGCAGAGGCATTGATTTTGCCATTGCAAACCAGGAGGTTCCAAATAAAGCTCAAGATTTACCTCTGCTGGTGAAACAGGTACTCTTGTAACATGATGCCGATTTTTCATCATATTGCAATAACTTCATTGATCTGATTATGAGTTGTGTAGCATAAAGCGCTAATGTTAAATCAGGATACATGTTGTTGTGCTTTTTTTAAAACCTAATAATTACCAGTTTCAAATTTTGAAAGTATTTCTGAAACTGAGAAAACAGTCAGTTCTCTAGTTGCCACTTCCTCATTATGATGGTGATTAACTTTCTTGTGGCTTAGTCCTTTGGCTTCCTTTGAAGTCTATACAACCTTTGGGTTTGTATAACCTTCTAGAGTCTGTATGCCTTTCATTCGTTCTCGCCCACTATAAGAAATTTCTTTGTCATGAAGTGTGATTTAGCATATTTTGAATAAGTCCAAACTTTCACGTATATAGGCTTCAAATTTACCAATAATTTAGAAAGAGGACAATGAAAATCCTCTTCTTATTATTCTTAATTCATCATATTCTATGCCATTTATTCTTGCATTCCAGTAACATTCTCCAATTAAACTTTAGTCAGATAGCGACACTTGATAATAACTGGAAGCTTCTCTGCATTGGTATCAGTGGAGAAATTAAGCTAGTTTTAAATCTAGATATGAGATTGCCAATATAATTTCTCTGGATATTTATGATACTACAACTATGAGAAGTTGAGAACAAAATGGAACTTTTGGAGCGCCTCAATTACTTTAGAGGGCTCTAACCTGTTAATGTTTGTTCTGATGTTAACTTTATTGTGACTTTGTTGGAATAACTCTATTCATTCCTTAAGCTCCATACATAGGTTCCAGGGTGGGATGTGGGTGGGTGGGTTAGAGTATTGGTTACGATAATATACCTTCAAGTGCCAATCAACTAGCTTATGATCACCTCATCTAACCTGGTACTCTTTGATCGAAAAACATTTTTCATTCTTAGTTCTTATAATGTTAACTTGGGTTATGCAGCAGTAATTTTCTAAAGATTAGTTCATGGGTAATCTGTAAGTGACGTTTTCTTAATTCTGCTGATGGTACAACAACTAGAATAGTTAGCACCAAAAGACCGGCCATTCTTGTTCATAAATGGTTGAGAGAGTCCTCTTCATGCGACTAGGTCAAGAGTTCGAGGCTGGTAGGCTGCCAAACAAAAATAGAATAGTTAACACCAAAAGTGAAGCGAGTTCATTGGTTGGCAGATTATGACTTCAGTGAAAATCCCAGTCTTCTTGGCTTTCAAACACTTGGGTTTTGGCCAAGGAGGATTGGATGTATTTGTGATTCTGGGATTTGCTGGCTATGGTGTGACATATATGGTTAAATGCTAGGGTAGTATGAAACCTTCTTCTTGTGCTTTTGGTGTGGGTACCCAAAGTATGTTACTCTTTTGTTAATCACATAGTTTTCAATTTACTATAGAACTATAGAAGACTTGTAACATCGTTTAGAGTAAGTTAATTTACATGCAGTATCACCCTTCCCATCATGTTTTAGCTCTAAATCTATTGATGTTGCTCTAATTGAGCTGTGAATTGCTGCAATCCGTTGGCTGATTGCAAACCATGTAATCTGTATAATCCAGTTTGCAAAGATTATGTACTCTTCAATCCAAATGTATAAATTTTCTTATAGCCATAGTTTCCTATCTGTAACAGTTTACCTATTTATCAGATCAATAACCGAAGTTTATGTTTTCTTTTGCTAAATTCATGGCACGATGTAGGTATGCAGACGCCATTATGATCCTTCAATGCTAGCACATGTCATGGTCCTTATGATTTCTGTTAAGGTAATTTTGGAAACTAGTCAACTTTTATGGGATAATTTTGCAAAAAATGTGTGTTTTGCTAGCTTCCTCAATCACCTTCATTGCAAGTGATGGTTCAGCTTTCATTTCTTCAAAATAGACTACCGTCAAGTTATTTGGTTGTTCTACTGGTATTATATGCAATTGATGTCAAATTAAGCAAAATTTAGTTAAAAGATTTGACTAGAAATGACCGCATTAGAGACAAAGGGTGGAAGTAGCACACATAGAGGTAAAATGAGAAGTCGCTTGAGATGGTTTGATCATGTCCTATGTGGATTTCCAAATACATAAATCCATTGGTACAATACCATGAGGATTGAATGGCTAAAAAGGGGTGAAGTACACCTAAAATTTCATGAAAGAAATTCGTACCAAAAGACTGCAATCTCTACGAGGATTCAACATGGATTTAGCTAAACATAGAAAACAATGGAGGTAAAAGATCATATCAGCAATACTAACCTATGGGATTAAGGCTTATTTGTTTTTCTTGGATTAAGGTTTATTTGTTGTTCTTACACTTATATTATGTCCAGGTAGGGATAAGTGCAGATATAGAGAACCTTTTTTCTCTTCTTAATAATGGCGATGTCCAGGCAGAGAACCTCTAGTTCTAGAGAACCCTAATCTGCCATAAAAGACAAATTACTTATTATGTTGGAAGGAAGTGGGTCCAAATAGAAGAATTATAGAGGAGGGATGTAATCTTATAGTGGTGGCCCAAGTGCCAAGAAGCTTCGATTCATATTGCCGAACCCAACTAGTGTAGGGTTGAGGCTTAGTAGATTTATTGGATGGATAAAGATTTCCTCCTATGAAATTCTCCTGTGGATTGGGTCGAGTAGTTCTATCTTCCACTATTGTGAATGACATACCCTGCAAAGCTCTAAGCCTAGGTTGGTGCTTTGTTTGTTTATGAAAGTAATATGGTATTTTCCAGGACATACTTTAGCTTGTTGATAACCACGTTTAACTGCCTTAAAAATGCATGTTCTTGGCATTTTCTGCAATTTCTTCATTGACCAGGTTCTTTATTTGATAGAATGCTTGTCACAGCGGGTGGTTTACGGAGAAAGATGCTGAAGAACTTCGTAATCTTGCAAACGAGGTTGATAAAGTTTCCTGATTTGCTATGTGCTATGTGCTTTCCTATCTCTGCTACTTGAAATTGATGTTACATTGATTTTGTTTTCTTTTTATGTTTGCGTGTTTAGCTTTTTAGCAGCTTCTGCAGTACATTAGATTTTAAAACTGAACCAAGCAGTTCTCTGACAATTATCTCAACGATAATGTCAAGGTAGGCATCTTTTCCTTGAACGACATCTTCTGAATCTTTTCATGCTATGCTCAACTTATCTCACATCAATAATCTTCCTTATAGATCAAAGTTTAATTTTCATAAAAAATATTTGTGGTTTTACTTTGGGGTTTAATTGTACTGGTGTTTTAAACTCTTAGGGCAAAGAATATTGTATTTTTTCCCTTTCTTTTTGGTTTGATTATTATTGCTACTCACATTACCATGTTTGCAAAAGGTTCTTTTAAGTTACTACTGTATTACTGAATGCTAATGCTTAACATGTGAAAGGAACAAATCCCATTCTTCCCTCAAAGGAAAAGGTGTTGTCTTAAGCTTGACCTTAGAGGTTGTATTTTTGATGCTACACTTCTCTAACTTAAAAATTCATGTAAGAGGGATTATCCTAAAATCTTCTACTTTTTGGATAATCTCCAAGCCGTCGTTGTTAAAATACTCCAGTTGCTGTTATGGTACCAGACTGCATGGGAGAGTGATGATAAGGCTGCCTGCTTATGTCAAATATCCTATGAGCTACTGACAGTGTAATGAAAGGGTTTGAAATTGGACATAATTTTTTTTCAGGAATTAGTTGTGACAGTATATCCATGTCGGAAGGGTAGGAAAACAGAAAGAGGAGAGGAGAGACCTAGAGGTGTTTAAATCAATTTTATCATATTACTAAGTTCCTGAATAGAGTGTGCAAATTCAAAAACTCATTCAACTTACAAAATGTCATGTGCCTTATGGTATAGCCCTTAGTTTTGGGTTTCTTTTTCTTACAAAATCACTTGCTTCTGCAAATTGGCAGATTTTATCCACGGATGAAAATGGGTCAGATAATTTGTTTCCTGGAAGCCAAGGTAGTAACTTAAAAACACATCCCCTTGGAGGTGTCCAGTGAACTAGTGTAATTGTATTGCTGGTGATACTGATGCCATATTTTTTGTCATCTTGTAGCCTGGATTTGGTGCCTTCGTGAATGATTTCCAAATAACGAAGAATACGAACCTTTCTAAAGGAGAGAAAGTAGTAAGAAAACTTCTATATATTACAATAAATTACATTTGGGTATCTTTTTTCCTTTGCAGCAGGCACATAAGAGTCTCAGTTTTTATTGGGGACATTGTGTGTGCTTTCATTACCTGTATTTGTTATTCATATGTTCATTGC
Organism: Nicotiana obtusifolia; assembly: GCA_002018475.1. NCBI lineage: Eukaryota > Viridiplantae > Streptophyta > Magnoliopsida > Solanales > Solanaceae > Nicotiana > Nicotiana obtusifolia. The sequence goes on along the minus strand of MCJB01015208.1, from coordinate 118,317 downwards.
TCTTGACTTCTTATTTTGCATTCCAGCAACTCGTCAAAGTTGGAGACCCTGGTTAGCTCTGGAAAATATTGCTCATTTTTATGTTTACTTTATTCTGCAGAGATTATTTGTTGCACAAATAGATAATCTGGAGAACTCACTATGTCTTATAACGCCTCCTCAAGTGAAGTATGAAAGTCTTTTATCTTTTACTGAGTGTAATGACGTAGGCTTATTGACTCCATATTTGACATGTTAAATTCCTCTGACAATTCTGATTGCCATTCATCTCACTTGTGCAGCTTTCTCCTAAATGGGACGGCAGTGGGGTGGAGGAGTAATGTGTTAATGGTTTGTTACCGCTAAAACTTTAGGGATGCGTTTGTATAGGGATGTCTAATGTTTTACTGGGGCTCAAATTACTTAAATTATGTTTCTTTTGCTAGGGCTCTGGACCTCAGCTTCCAACTCCTGTACCTCAAATGCTTAAATTTGGAACAAATCTTCTTCAAGCTGTGGGCCAATTTAATGGTATGTTTGAAGATACATTCCGCTTTTTTTTTTTTTTTTCCAAAACTGTATAGTACTAACTCTTCTCTGTGTTCATTGTGCAGGAAATTATATCATAGCTGTTGCCTTCATGAGTGAGATCTCTACCCCTGTTGAGGCCACACTCCCTGATTATGAGCAGCCTCCTGTTTCTTCCATTGATCCAGGTTTGCTCTTATTCTATTTTTCACAAGAAGAAATATTACTGAGATCTTTTTTGTCAAAGTTTTTGGTGTTTCTGTATTGAGTTTGTTAGCCCATTTGGCTAGATGTATTGTTCAAGTTCTATATTCCCACCATCCCCAAATGGGAAGTCTGAAGAGAACTACTTATAAGGACAACAAGAACAACATACCCAGTATTATCTCACACCATGGGGTCTGGGGAGGGTAGTGTATACGCAGACCTTACCCCTACCTTATAAGGAGAAATGATTAATACACTACTTTGTTGATGCAGATTCTGAGATTATTGAGGGGCCATCAAGAATTTCTTTGAATTGCCCCATAAGGTATGCTTCTAATCTTTGTTTCTTTGGAAATTGATATGGCTGTCATTATGAAGTGGCTTACATTCTCTTGACATGTGTGTAACTTTTCTTTTTCCCTCTGTCCTTCTTTGCTATGTGATGATGAATGATTAATAAAAGAAATTGATATGCATGATTAGCTTCATTGTTGATGGTGATAGTAAAAGACGCAAATCTCTGGTTCCCGTTTGTCTCTTTCTTCCCCCTTATTACCTCAAACTCGAAATGACACTGCTCTTCTACGACGACGTGGCTGCCATCTTGGTACCCTCAGTTATTAGAGGTTGGTAAGACCCCCCCCCCCCCCAAAAAAAAAAAGAACAAAATGTATGCAAGAAAATGAAACCTAGTGGGTCTTATTCTGCCATTCTAGTAAGTTGATGGCCTATGTTATGTACCTTACGATTTTTATTGTTTCAGGATGATTGTCTTCATTTATCTGATCTTTAGACTTTCTAAACGAATAAGGACTCCTGGAGTTATCATAATCCTCTTCCCTTTCCATTTAGGAACATGCTTACATTTATGAAAGTTCTGGTGTGTGAATCGGGGTTGATGGCAATGAAATGATTGAGATAAAGTACTTCCTTTGCATAATTTATAAGCATATTTCTTATCCTTACCGGTGGGGGGTAGCATGTACTTGGTAGAATAGCCGAGGCGTGCAAAAGCTGGCCCGAACACCATTGTCATAAGAGAGAGTGTATTGTTTTGCAGCAACATAATTTACTTTTGATAAATAAGGGTGCATTGGTCATTTCATAAGATTGTTGGCTGTCAACTTAAGAGGTGGTATATCTCTAATTTTTCAAATCAGAGAGCCCTTATAGTTGTAATTAGCCTTGGGAAGTCCAAGTGCAATTACCTCTTTTACTAGCCCCTACGCTTCTTTCTCTACCTTTCAACTTTTCCTGATGCTGGCTGTGGTGTGTTAAATTTACTGATTACTTTTTCTTTGCCTTTACAGCTTCAAACGTATTAAAACTCCAGTTAAAGGACATTCTTGCAAACATCTTCAGGTGCATGTCCTTTTGTGTGATCCAAAATAAATAATTATATGATCTCTCATGCTAGAGTAATTTATAGCTGGCATGCATGTTGAAAGGTCGCCTCTGCTTTTCGTCTTTCATTAGCTTTTATTTAAGTTCTTTAATCTGTTAGAATTATGGACATGGCTGATCCTCCAAAAGACATCTGATATATAAGTTTCTCAAAAAATGTTCACGAAGATTATGGATTCATATTAGCATTGACGGATGTTTTAAATTAAGAATATCCTAGAGAGAAGCTTCATGGGCGTAGCTTGTGCGGAATTTATGTGATATTTGTTTTGGTCATTATTTCTTCCCCACTTCTCCTACTCTTACTGGTTTGCTCTCTTTGTGTTTTTCTTGGCAGTGTTTTGATTTTGACAACTATGTCGACATAAATTCAAGGAGACCATCGTGGCGTTGTCCTCATTGTAATCAGCATGTGTGTTTCACTGATATTCGTATCGATCAAGATATGGACAAGGCAAGTTAGCATTCTGTATTATGCTCTACACAAATTACCTGTTGAAGTAACATTGATTTTGTTTTAAAGGTTTTGAAAGAGGTCGGCGAGGATGTCACCGACGTCATGATTAGCTCAGATGGTTCATGGAAGGCAATCATGGAAAGTGATGACCATATTGAGAAACCCAGGGATAAAATTCCTGACTTTACTCAAGATAGCCCACAGCGAGGTTCTGATGGCTTTTCAAATACCCCCACTGATGTTATGGATCTTACTGATATAGATGATGGAATAAATAAAATGGCTACCTCTGAAACTGAAGACAGTAAAAATTTCCCATCGACCTCTAATATTCACTCTAATGTTCAGAACACAACTGTTGTAAATAATCCAAGTGAAATCAATCATACAGGTGGTTCTGATATGGCAGACGATTTCTGGTCAAGAATGTATATGTCCTCGTGTGGAATAGGGACATCAGGTTCTTTGTCCAGTTTGCAGAATGGCAGTGCTTCTGAGCCTTCTAGAACCAACTTGTTGCAACCACCTGTTTTGACAGATGCAATATCTCCCGCTCTCAATCCAGAAGGAAATGCTCTTATTCCAACCTCTATACTTGAGAGTGGACTATCTTCTTCTGATATGATGCAGTTACAACAGTTCCAATTTGGAAACTCTGCAATCAGCAACGAATATGGAAGGTTTCCATCTGCAGCGAGGCAAGCAAACAGAACTCCTGCTGCAGTTCAGGCTCTTCCAGCGCTTCCAACCCAGATGCAGACTCCTGTTTCTCAGAGACAACAAAGCACAATGAATCCCTTGCTCCATACTGGTCCTTCAGTAGCTACTCAGGGTTTGCCTACTGTTTCATTGGATGGTTCCAATGTAAGAAGTGACTTGGAGAGACAGCGGTGTTCCGTTCCTGACTTGGATCTGCTTCAGGCACGGATGACTTCGTCAGCATTACCACAGAAGGTGAGTGCACAGGTGAATAGTTTTTCAGCTATATCTTTTAACTTGTGATTAAAAGGGAGGCTTTCTTTGCTGGTTTTGGTCTCTGAGATTTTTCCTTCAGGTGTGATTGCTGAAACATTGCATGTGGGCTGGTTTTGCTTGAACTTTCTAGGAGTTCCTTGACCGCCTAAATTTGCTTGTTTTGCTTACTTTCACAGATTTTCTTCTTTTGAGGCTGCTTACAATATATCCAACTTCCTTTGTCTCTGCATATATCTTTATTCTGTCTACTGTCTATGGCTTCTAATTGTCCTTTTTCCTTGTGCTAGCGTTCTCTTTCTCCTCTTCAACCGTCTCAACAGGTTGTTGGCCGTCAAACTCCGAACTTGAGAACACCCTACCCGATGAGCCAGTCTCAAGACCTGACCCGACAAGCTACTTTAGATAGATGGGAAGCACTGAAGAAAGGAAGTTCACAAGGTGTTACTCTGGCAACAGGTCTCGCTGGCGGACAACACACCCGAGTTGTTGCTACTCAGCAAACCATACAGGTGGTGAGGCCTGTTCAGACTCCTAGAACTGCATCTCCAGTACTCCCTGGGAATTCTGACGGGTTTAGGACACCATTGGCCCGGGACCAGAGGGGTAGTACAGGAGGCACAATACCAGTCACAAGGACAGATAGTCCCGGGGATTCCCAGCTAGATCCTAACTGGCGCCCTACAGGCCGTATGCGTGGAAGCCTCTCAGGACGAGCTTATTCTGAAGCACTGAATCAGTACATACTTCAGCCAACACAACAAGCTCAAGCTCCCAGACCATCTGTCCCACCTAATCTTTCGCCCCAACTGCAAGTCTTTTTGGCTAATAGAGGCGCTCATAGTACCCAGCCTGTAAATCATCCATCCACAACACCAGCCAATGCACCAGATATCTCAGGCGTTTTACCTGATCGTTCTTCGGGAATGCAGTAGAACTAGGGCAAGCATGTAGGTGAGGATGTATATAGCGCGACTGATTTTGCTTCCGCGGTCACCTTAAAGTACAGACACCTAGTTTCGTGTTATCATTCAGTTATTGGGGAAAATGTGTTGTGTTTAATTTGTAAATTGAAGCCCAAATACTGCTCTCTCCTAGTTCATGCACTACATTCTGACTTTAATGTTATGGCAAATATAGTTCGGTTAATTTGATGCGGCAAAAATAATTTTGTGACTTTACTATTATAGCGGATAAAGCTTAGTGGTCATATGTGAAATTAACCCAGTTTTCGATATGTATAAATAACTACGCTCTATCTCCCCTCAAAGCGATTTAACCAAGAAAATCTAAGAAAGATGAAAAATTCCAAATAACCTTATAAAAAAAAAGTAAAATTCCAAATAGTGATGGCTAACTGTAACAAAAATAGGATAAAACCATCCCATTTCTCCTAATATTAATCGTGTCATTACATAAGAGATATCATAATTCCGATTAAAGCTATTACATGAATGACATCATAAATCCAATTAACTATTTGGTGGGCAGTTTTTCCTCCTCAAAATCCACTAATTATCCCTCGTCAAGAAAATTAAAAAAAAAATAAAAACAAAAGAAACATAAAAATAAAAACAATTTCACTATTAACCGACCCAAGTTATAAAAGATATTCACAAATAAAGTGTCATATAGGATAGTGGGGTCGTTTGTAGGCTGTACTAAGTAAAATAATCTCTATATAAAAATTTAATCCGTCCATTAAAATATTTGGTTGCTCAATTCAATTTATGCATACCTAATACATGGATTACTTATGCCTTATACGACTAGGGCAGGTATGTAGCTGAGGGTGTATATAACGTAGATGATTTTGCTTCCCTAATCACTTTGGTACCAGTGCTATAGTACAGGTTATAAGGAAAACATTGTGCACTTATTTTATGAAGTCCTAGCCCAAGTGCCAATCCTAGTTCTTATACTACAGTTTGACTTATTTCGTTGTTGTGGAAGAAGAAGCCTTCGTATCTTAATGTACGTATTTAATTTATTCGGAGCTATTAGAGCGGGATCCGCTTTTTGGAGAGTACGAGTCGAAGCAATAACAAGAATATTTTTAGTAGAGCATCGATGGTTCACTAATAGACCGAGGACTAAGTCATTCGACTCATTTACATCTAGACTTTACTGTTATAGTCTGTAAAGTTTAGTGACTATACGTGAATATAACCCTATTTTCGATCTGTAATTCTCCAAGTCTGGCATATCATATACTATCATGAAATCTCAGGTTTCTACTGAACCAATAGATTGTCAATTAAACATTGAAGAATATACAAAAAATCCTGCGCGTTGTATTGTTGCAGTACTTTTTGTCATACAAACATAACAGCATCGCATTAGTAAAGAATAAACATACCCTTTCTCTACTATATAGTATCTTTTCATTTCTGTACAAAGTTGTCAATTTGACTTAATTGCTAGGTACGTACAAAAGAAAGAAAAGAAGACTTTTTAGGTATTGGCACAACGAAACATAAACAAGTGCGTTTCTTTTCGATTTTAGACGTGCAGATAAACTAGCTATTTGTATTCACACTTTCGTACGAGTTCAAGTTTTGTGTATGGCCAACTTATCGCAATTTTATACCATAGTGTTAAGTTAATTGTAACAACTATAAAAGTAACATACATCATCTATGAAGTATAATAACTTGGAAAATACTATAATTAACTTGCTATATGGCGTTTTGAGCTCATCCACCATAAATTTGTGATTATATCCATTTTTTCGTGTGTATTTGAACATGCTAATTTTGTAGAATTATTTGACGGACTCTGATTAGCCTGAAATTTTGTAGGTTCATAGGGAACGGTCTAGTGACCAATACTCATTGCTTCGCCATGACTTTCAGGTTCATTTTATGGCATTTGGGGATCATGTAATACGAATTTATGAATATACCCACTTTTTCATGTGTATTACATGCTAATTTTGTAGAACTTTTTTGATGCACTCCCATTGGTTTGAAATTTCGCAGGTCCATAGGAAATGACCTAGTGAATAATATGTATTGCTTCACACATGACATTCGGGCTCATTTTATGAAGTTTCATGGTCATGCAATACGGATTTGTGATTATACATTTTTTCGTGTGTACATAGTGATTTTGTAGAATTTTTTGATGGATATTGGCCTGAAATTTTGTAGGTCTACAGGAAACGATCTAGTGACAAAGAATCATTGCTTGGCCATGATTTTCGGTTTCATGTTTTTTGGTGTTTTGGGGTCATGCAATACGAATTTGTGATTATATCTACTTTTTGATGTATATTAGTACATGCTAATCTTGTTGAATTTTTTTGACGGACTCTTATTGGCCAGTGACCAATACTTATTGCTTTGCCATGATTTTTGAGTTCATTTTTTGGTGTTTCAGTGTCATGCAATACGAATTTGTAATTATGAGTGTATTTGCTATGGAGGAAAATATTTTCCAAGAAAAAGTTTTCATGGAAAATGAGTGGTGTTATCACATACTTTTCCTTGTTTGGTTGGTGAGTGAAAACTTTTTCCGGAAAATATTTTCTAGTGTTTGGTTAGAGAGTAGAAAATATTTTTTAGAAAAATAATTTTTTATGCCACTCACCTCATCCCCTCTTCCCCAAGTCCCTATGTTTCCTGCGCTCTCCCCCTCCCTCCCCCCCGTCCCCCAAGTACCCAACATTTTCATGACTCTATTTTCTTCAAGAATTTAATTATTTTTCTAATAATTCACACAAATTCAAAGGAACTAATGTGTTGCTTTACTATTTTATGCAAAAACAACGTTGAACTTGTGCTCTTTAACTAATAAAAATACTCTTTTTTTGGTTGAAAATGAAAGTACTATTTCTACAATAAGAAAATAAAGTACTCTTTCTGTTGAAATAAAAGAAAAATACTTTTTACTACATCATTTTGTTGAAATGGAAGAAAATATATTTTCTAAATCATAAAAAGAAAGTACTTTTTTTTGTTACAATTAAAAAAATATTGTTTATATCGTGAAAAGAAAATTCTCATTTGTTGAACTGAAAAAAAACTCTATCTATAACATGAAAAGAAAGTATTATTAATAATATTTCTATTCAAGTGCGGGTGGGGGTGGGTGGGTGGAGTTGTGGGGTGTGGGGGCGAGTTGGTGGGGATGGAAAATGGGGGGAAAATTGGAAAAGAGTTGAAATTAGAGAAATATTTTCCTCAAATTAGAGAAAAATGAGTTCATGAGAAAAATATTTTTCAAAAAGTTTAAGCCAACCACACATGGGAAAATTAAAAAATATTTTTTGAAAAATATTTTTCTTCGTACCAGACACAACATATATCTAGGGCCATAAAAAAAGAATTCAACACGATTTCTGATTTCGTGTGTTAATGTCTGTGCCATCTTCATGAATTTGGGCGACCGGCCCCGAATCGCCTTAATTTTTGTAGCCCATCAGAAACGACCTATTGAATAGTAGTCATTGCTTCTCCATGATGGTTCCTCGTTTTTTAGTATTTTAGAGCCATAAAACGGGAATTCAACAAGATTTCCTATTTTTGTATTCTATTGTACACACCATCTTCATGAATTCAGACGACCTGCCTCGAATCACCTAAACTTTTGTGGGCCCATCAGAAATGGCCTAATGAACAATAGTTAATGCTTCTCCATAAGCGTCCATCATTGTTTTGTTTGGCATTTTAGGGCTATAAAACAAGAATTCAGCATAATTTTTAATTTTTCGTATGCTAATGTCCACGACATCTTCATGAATTCGGACGACTGACACCGACTCACCTAAAACTTTGTGGGCCCAAAAGAAATAGCCTAATAAATAATAGTCATTGCTTCTCCATGACCGTTCCTCGTTTTTTGGCGTTTTAGGGCTATAAAACATGAATTCAGCATGATTTCTGATTTTTCGTGCGCTAATGTCCACGCCACCTTCATGAATTCGGTGCGACCGGCCCCGAATAACTTAAAATTTTGTGGTCCTATAAAAATGACTGAATAAATAATAGTAATTGATTATTCATGATCGTTCCCTTTTTTTGGCGTTTTAAGGTCATAAAATAGGAATTCAACATGATTATTGATTTTTCGTTTGCTAATGTCCACGCCATCTTCATGAATTCGGGCGACCCACCCCGAATCACCTAAAATTTTGTCGGCCCATCAGAAACTAACTAATGAACAATAATCATTGCTTATCCATGACCGCTCCTCGTTTGTTTGCGTTTTAGGGCCATAAAACACAATTTCAGCACGATATCTGATTTTTCGTGTGCTATTGTCCATACCATGTTCATGAATTCGGGCGACTGACCCTAAATCACCTAAATTTTTGTGGGTCCATAAGAAACAACCTAATGAACAATATTCATTGCTTCTCCACGACCGTTCCTCATTTTTTAGCGTTTTATGACCATAAAACTATAATTAAACACGATTTTCGATTTTTCATGTGCTAATGTCCACACAATCTTCATGAATTCGGGCTAACGACGCTGAATTGCCTAAAATTTTGTGGTCCCATCAGAAACGACCTAATGAAAAATAGTCATTACTTCTTCCTGACCGTTCCTTATTTTTTGGCGTTTTAGGGCCATGAAACAGGAATTCACTACTATTTCTGATCTTTCTTATGCTAATGTCTACGCCATCTTCATGAATTCGGGCGACCAGTCACGAATCGCCTTTTTTATGAGCCTATAAAAAATGACCTTATGAACAATAGTCATTGTTTCTGCATGATCGTTCCTTGTTTTTTGGTGTTTTGGGTCATAAATCGGGAATTCAACAAGGTTTTCGATTTTCCGTGTGCTAATGTCCACGTCAACTTCATGAATTCAGGCGACTGGTCCCGAATCACCTTAAATTTTGTGGGCCCATCATAAATAACCTAATGAATAATAGTCATTACTTCTCCATGAACGTTCCTTATTTTTTAGCGTTTTATGGCCATAACATAGGAATTCAGCACGATTTTCGATTTTTAGTGTGCTAATACCCATATCATCTTCATGAATTTGGGCGACCGGCCCAGTATCGCCTTAAATTTTGTGGGCCCATAAAAATGACCTAATGAACAATAGTCATTTCTTCTCCATAACTGTTCCTCATTTGTTTTGTGTTTTAGGGCTATAAAATTGAAATTTACTACAATGTCCAATTTTTATGTGTGTTAATGTCCACGCCATCTTCATGAATTCGGGCAACCGGCCCAAATGGCCTAATATTTTATGGGGCCATCAGAGACGACCTAATAAACATTAGTGAGTGCTTCTCCATTAATGTTCCTTGTTTAGTATTTAAGGGCTATGAAACAGGAATTCAGCATGATTTTCGATTTTTCGTGTGCTAATGTCCATGCCATATTTATGACTTCGGGCGACCAGCCCTGACTCACCTAAAATTTTGTGGGCCCATAATAAATTACCTAATAAACAATACTAAGTGCTTCTCCATGACCGTTTCTCGTTTTTTTGCGTTTTAGGCCATAAAACAAGAATTCAGCACAGTTTCTAATATTTCGTGTGCTAATGTCCATGCCATCTTCATGAATTCAGGTCATCGGCCCTGAATCGCCTAAAATTTTGTGGGTCCACCAGAAACAACCTAATGAACAAAGTCATTGCTTCTCCATGACTGTTCCTCGTTTTGGCGTTTTAAGGCACTAAAAAAGGAATGCAACACAATTTCTGATTTTTCATGTGCTAATGTCTACGCCATCTTCATGAATTCGAGTGAACGGCCCCGAATCGTCTAAAATTTGGTGGACCATATGAGACAACCTAATGAATGATAGTCATTGCTTTCCCATGGCCGTTCCTCTTTTTTGGCATTTTAGGGTCATAAAATAGGATTTCATCATGATTTCTGATTTTTTTTATGTGCGTCCACGCTATTTTCATGAACTCGAGCTGCCGGTCCCGAATCACCTAAAATTTTATGGACCATAAAAAATAATCTAATTATCTAAAATTTGTGCGTTAGCCATTGCTTCTCCAGGACCGTTCCTCATGTATGTAGTTTTAGGGCCATAAAACAGGAATTAAGCACAATTTTTGATTTTTATGTGCTAATGTCCATGCTATCTTCATGAATTTGGGCGACCGACCCCGGACCGCCTAAAATTTTATGGGCCCATCATAAACGACCTAATGAATAATAGTCATTACTTCTCAATTACCGTTCCTCATTTTTTTTGGTGTTTTCGCCTTTTCGGGCCAAAAAACTAGATTTCAACATGATTTTTGATTTTTCATATGCAAATATCCACACCATCTTCATGAATTCAGGTGACCAGCCCTGAATCGTCTTAAATTTTGTGGGTCAATTAGAAATGACCTAATGAACAATATGCATTGCTTCTTCATGATTCTTTCTCGTTTTGTGGCGTTTTAGGGCCACAAAACAAGAATTCAACAAGATTTCTGATCTTTTGTGTGTTAATATCTACGCCATCTTTATGAATTCGAGCTACCGGCCCCCTCTCGCTTAAGATTTTGTGGGCCCATAAGAAATAACCTAATAAACAATAGTCATTGCTTCTCCATGACAGTTTTTCATTTTTAGCGTTTTAAGGCCATAAAATAGGAATTCAACATGATTTTCACTTTTTCATGCTCTAATGTCCATGCCATCTTCATGAATTCGGGCGACCGACCTCGTATCGCCTTAAATTTCGTGGACCTATCAGATACAACCTAATAAACAATAGTCATTTATTCTCTATGATCGTTCTTCTTTTTTGGCATTTTAGGGCCATAAAATTAAAATTCAGCACGATTTCTAATTTTTTATGTGCTAATATCCACATCATCTTCATGAATTTGGGCAAGCGGTCCCGAAACGCCTTAAATTTTACGGTCTTATCAGAGACGACCTAATGAACATTAGTTAGTGCTTCTTCATTAACGTTCCTCGTTTTTTTATATTTAAATGCCATAAAATAAGAATTTGGCACGACTTTCGATTTTTCGTGTGCTAATATCCACCCGATCTTTATGTATTCAGGGGACCGGCTCCGAATCGCCTAAAATTTAGCGAACTTATCAGAAATAATATAATGAGCAATATTCATTGTTGCTCGATGATATTTTTGCATTTTGGCATTTTAGGGCTATAAAATAGGAATTCTGTATGATTTTCGATTTTTCATTTACTAATGTCCAGGTCATCTTCATGAATTCGGCGACCGGACCCGAATCATCTAAAATTTTGTGAGCCCATAAAAAATGACCTAATGAGTAATAGTCATTGCTTCTCTATGACTCTTCCTCTTTTTTTTGGCGTTTTAGGTCCCTAAAATAGGAATTCAGCACGATTTTTGAGGGCTAACGTGCATGCCATCTTCATAAATTCGGGCGACCCCGAATTGCTGAAAATTTTGTGGGTTCATCAGAAATGACCTAATGGAAGATAATCATTGCTTCTCCATGATCGTTCTTCGTTCTGTGGCATTTTAGGGCCATAAAATAGGAATTCAGCAAGATTTGCATTTTTTCGTGTGCTAATGTCACACCATCTTCATGAACTCGGACAACCGAGCCCAAATTGCCTAAACTTTTGTGGGCTCATTAGAAATAACCTAATGAACAATAATCATTGCTTCTCCATAACTGTTCTTCATGTTTTGGCGATTTTAGGGCCATAAAATAGGAATTCAGCACGATTTTTGATTTTTTATGTGCTAAATATTCAGGCCAGTTTATGAACTTGGACGACCTGCCTCGAATCGCCTAAAATTTTGTGAGTCCATCAGAGACGACCTAATCAACAATAGTCATTGCTTCTCCAACACCGTTCCTCGTTTTTGAAATTTTACCTATAAAATAAGAATTTAGCACGATTTTTGAATTTCGTGTGCTAATTAATGTCCACCTATCTTCATGAATTCAGGCGATCGACCCCGAATCGCCGAAAATTTTTTGGGCCCATAAGAACCGACTTAATGAACAATAATCATTACTTCTCTATGACTGTTCCTCATTTTTTGGTATTTTAAGGACATAAACAGGAATTATGTACGATTTCTGATTTTTCATATGCTAACGTCAACGCCATTTTCTTGAATTCGGATGACTGACCCTGAATAGCCTAAAATTTTATGGTCCCATCAGAAACAACTTAATAAACAATAGTCATTGATTCTCCAAGATCGTTCCTTGTTTTTTGGTGCTTTAAAGCCATAAAACAAGAATTCAGCACGTTTTAAAATTTTTTTTATGTGCTAATGCCATGCCATCTTCATGAATTTGGAAGACTGACCCAGAATCGCCAAAATTTTTTCGGGCTCATCATAAATGACCTAATGAACAATAGCCATTGATTATCCATGACCCTTCCTCATTTTTTCACGTATTAGGGCCTAAAAGAGGAATTCAGCACGATTTCTGATTTTTAGTGTGCTAATTTCCACGTCATCTTCATAAATTCGACCGATCGATTCTGAATCGTCTAAAATTTTGTGGGCCCATCAGAAACTACCTAATGAACAATAGTCATTCCTTCTCCATGTTCGCTCCTCGTTTGTTTGCATTTTAGGGCTATAAAACAAGATTTAGCACGATTTTTTAATTTTTGTTTCCTAATATCTACGCGATCTTCATGAATTCGGGTGATCGGCCTCGGATTGCCTAAAAATTTTTAGGCCCATCAGAAATGACCTAATGAATAATAGTCATTTTTTATCCATGACCGTTCCTCATTTTTTGGCATTTTAGGGCTATAAATCAGGAATTCAACATGATTTCATGTGCTAATATGAACGCCATTTTTATGAATTCGAGCGACTAGCCCGGAATAGCCTAAAATTTGATGGGCCCATCAGAAGCGACATAATGAATAGTAGTCATTCATTACTTCTCCGTGACTGCTCCTCATTTTTTGGTATTTTAGGACAATAAAATAGGAATTCAGCACGATATTCGATCTTTCATGTGCTAATGTCCATGCCATCCTCATGAAATCCAGGTGGCCGGCTCCGAATCGCCTTAAATTTTCTAGGCCAATCAGAAACGATCTAATGAATCATAGTCACTGCTTTTCCATGATAGTTCCTCATTTTTTAGCCTTTTAGGTCCATAAAATAGGAATTAAGTACAATTTTAATTTTTCGTATGCAAATATCCACGCCATCTTTATGAATTCGGGCGACCGTTCGGCCCCGAATCGCCTTAAATTTTATGGGCCCATCAATAACGATCAAATGAACAATAATCACTTAAAAATTTTATGGGCTCATCAGATATGGACAAATAAATAAAAGTCATTGCTTCTCCAAAATCGTTCCTCGTTTTTCAGCGTTTCGGGCAGATTTCTAAATTTTTGTATGTTGTGTAGTCCATGCAATCTGCATGAATCCGGGCTACCAGATCTGAATCGTCCACAATTTTACGGGGCCATAAAAAATGATCTAATGAGCAATTGTCATCAGCATGATCGTTCATCATTTTTTGGCGATTTGGGGCGATAAAACTGGAATTTCGCCCGATTCTAAGATTTTCGTGTGATATAGCCCACGCCTTCTACTAGAGCTTGGGTGACCGCCTCGCCATGACCGTTAATCATTTTTCGGCGTTTTTGGGGCCATAAACTGGAATTCCGTATAATTCTCAAATTTTTGTATTCTATAGCCCACGCCTTCTGCATGGGTCGGGGCGACCAGACTTGGATCGCCTAAAATTTTGGTGGTCCATCAAAAACGATCTAAGAAACAATAGTCACCGCCTCTCCATGGCTGTTACTTGTTTTTTGGCGTATAAGGGTCATAAAACTGGAATTCCTCCCGATTTATATATTTTCGTGTTTTATAGCCCACACCTTCTGAATAGGCCCGGACGACCGCACTTGGATCGCCTAAAATTTTGCCGGCCCGTCAAAACGACCTACGAAATAATAGTCATCGCCTTGCCATGATCGTTACTCATTTTTTGATGTTGCCATAAAATTAAAATTTCGCTCGATTCTCAGATTTTCATGTGCTATATGCTTTTTGCATGGGCAGAGGCGACTAGAGTCGAATCGGCTAAAATTTTGTCGGCCCACAAAAAAGTACCTTAGGAACAATCGTCATAGCCTTTCCATGACTGTTTCTCATTTTTTAGTATTTTAGGACCATAAAACTGGAATTTTGTCTAATTCCCAAATCTTCGAGTGCTACAGTCCACACCTTCTGCATGCGTCCGGGTGACTGGACTCAGATCGCCTAAAATTTTTCTGGTCAATAAAAAATGACTTAAGAAACAATAGTCACTGGCTCTCCATGACCGTTACTCGTATTTTGGCGTTTTAGGGCCATAAAACTGGAATTCCGTCCGATTCTTATATTTTCGTGTGCTACAGGCCACGCCTTCTGCATGGGCCCAGGCGACCGGACCCCGTCGCCTAAAATATTGTTAGCCCCTAAAAAATGACCTAAGAAAAAATAGTCACCACATCGCCATGACTGTTACACGTTTTTGGCGTTTTAGGGCCGTAAAAAAGGAATTCTGCCTGATTCTTAAATTTCGTGCGCTATAACCCACGCCTTCTGCATGGGCCCGAGCGATCGGACCTACGTCGTCTAAAATTTTTCGGCCCATCAAAAACGATGTATGGAACAATAGTCGCCGCCTCGCCATGGCCGTTACTTATTTATTGATGTTTTACAGACATAAAACTGGAATTCCAGCCGATTCCCAGATTTTCATGTGCTATAACCCACATCTTCTGCATGGGATCAAGCGACTGGATCCGGATAGTCTAGAATTTTTTCCAGGCCATAAAAAATGACCTAAGAAACAATAGTCACCCCCTCGCCATGACCGTTACTTGTTTTTTGGCGATTTAGGGCCATAAAACTGAAATTCCGCCCCCTCCCTAGATTTTCATATGTCATAGCCTACGCCTTCTACATGGGATCGAGCGACTAGACCCAAATAGCTTAAAAATTTTCCTGCCCCTCAAAAGCGACCTAAGGAACAATTGTCACCGCCTCGCCATGACTGTTACTCATTTATTGACTTTTTAGGGACATAAAACTGGAATTTTTTTCGATTCTCATATTTTCGTGTGCTATACCCTACAATTTCTGCATGGGATCGGGCGACAGAACCCAGTAGCTTAAAATTTTGCTGGCCCATAAAAACGACCTAAGAAACAATAGTCATCGTCATGCCATGATCGTTACTCGTTTTTGATATTTTAGGGCCATAAAATATGAATTCTTCCCGATTCTCAGATTTTCGTGTGCTATAATATCCCATAGCTTCGAAATGGAAACGGGTGACCGGACCTGGATAGCCTAAAATTTTGCGAGCCTATAAAAAATGACCTAAGGAACAATAGCCACCACACACATTGACCTTTATTCGTTTTTTGGTGTTTTAGGCCCATAAAACTGAAATTCCGCCTAATTCCCAAATTTTCTTGTGCTATAACCCACACCTTCTGCATGAACCCAGGCGACTGGAATCGGATCGGCTTAAATTTTGCCGGCGCATCAAAAACGACCTACAGAACAATAGTCATCGCCATGCAATGACTGTTACTCGTTTTTGCATTTTTGGGCCATAAAACTCGAATTTCGCCCGATTCTCAAATTTTTTATGCTATAGCCTACACCTTTTGCATGGGATCGGGCGACCAGACCCGGATAGCCTAAAATTTTGCCGGCCCATTAAAATCGATCTAAAGAACATTATTCACCGCCTCGCTCTGATCGTTATTCATCTTTTGGCGTTTTAGGACAAAAAAATTAAAATTTCGCCTAATTCCTAGATTCTCAAACGCTATAGCTCATGCCTTCTGCTTAGGCCCGGGCGACCGGACCCATATCACCTAAAATTTTGCCTTGTCATGACTGTTACTCATTTTTTGGCGTTTTAAGGCCATAAAACTGCAAATTCTGCCCGATTTCAAGATTTTCTTGTGCTATAGCCCACGCCTTTTGCATGGGCCCATGCGACCGGACCTGGATCACCTAAAATTTTGCCGTCTTATCTTAACAATCTATGGAATAATAATCACTGCCTCGTCATGATCGTTACTCGTTTTTTTGTGTTTTAGGGCCATAAATTAGAATTCCCCGGATTCCTAGATTTTTGTATGCTATAGTCCACGTCTTCTACGTGGGCATGGGTGGCCAGACTCGGATCATCAAAAATTTTACCGAGCCATAAAAGATGAATAATAGTCACTGCCTCGCCATGACCGTTACTCGATTTTTGACATTTTAGGACCATAAACTAGAATTCCGCACGATTCTCAATTTTTCGTTTGCTATAGCCTACGCCTTTTGCATGACCCTGGCGACCAGACCCAGATTGTCTAAAATTTTGTCGGCCCATCAAAAATGACCTAGGAACAATAGTCACTGCCTCACCATGTCCATTACTCCTTTTTTGGTGTTTCAGGGCTATACAATTAGATTTCCGCTTGGTCCCCAGATTTTCGTGTGCTATAGCCCACGCTTTCTGCATGGGCCCAGGCAACAGGACCCAGATCGCCTAAAATTTTGCCCGCCATCAAAACCGACCTAAGGAACAATAGTCACCGTCTTGCCATGGCCGTAACTTATTTATTGATGTTTTACAGACATAAAACTGGAATTCCAGCCGATTTCCAGATTTACATGTGCTATAACCCGCACCTTCTGCATGGGATCAGGCGACCGAATCCGAATACTCTAGAATTTTTGCCAGCCCATAAAAATGACCTAAGAAATAATAGTCACCCTCTCGCCATGACCGTTACTTATTTTTTGGCGATTTAGGGCCATAAAATTGAAATTCCGCCCCATCCCTAGATTTTCATATGTCATAGCCCACACCTTCTGCATGGGATCGAGCGACTAGACCCAAATAGCTTAAAAAAATTTCACCGTCTTGCCATGATCGTTACTCGTTTTTTTATGTTTTAGTTCCATAAAACTTGAATTACACCCGTTTACCTGATTTTCGTGTGCTATAATCCTCACCTTCTGCATGGGCCCGAGCAATCGGATCGGAATCCCCTAAAATATTGTCGGCCCATCAAATTTGGTCATTTGACACGTTTTTCACGATTGGAGCGCACCGCTTGACCGGAATCTCTACGAGACACTTATATCAAGTCAAAGTATCTACTTGATCATCGAACAAGTTTTAGTGTCCATGTGACAGTTGAGGTCAAATTTGAATATATGTTTATGTATTTGTCAATTTGAGCTCACAACAAGGGATATTATATAATTACCCGCTAGAGTTATTCCATTTTATCAGTTGCATCCTTTTATTTTACAGGAGTCATATAATCTCCTTAATAATTCGAATCGATGTTATTACTCCCTTCTGAGCCCAGGTGGCATAGAGAGTGTATATCACTCTCTTTATCACTTTCTTAAAGAGAGTGCGAATAAAAAAGAAAATTTAAAATTTTTCTTTTTGCAAGATCTTGTTATTAAATGTACTTTTCTTTTATTTTATATTATTATTTAGTTATTTTTTTCCTTTTTCTTTTTCTCTACACTCTTCTTCTTCATTAACAGGTTGCTACCTCCCTCCACCACTTCACCACCTCTATATCCCATTATCCCACCAGAATTCACACAAAAGAAAGTTTACTGAAACATCAACCCAAAAAATTCAAGCTACCGATGGCTTTCAGTAAAGCTTCAAAAAGAAAAAAAACGCAATTTTCTCCTTCTTTCTTTTCCCTCAATAGGTCAAAATCAAATAACCTAGTTGAGTTTATGGATAATACTCACTTTGCCATCATACTTTATATTTTAGCCAAATAAAGTATTCAAGAAATTTTTCAAGCAGTAATAAAGAAGAACTGAAAATGTCAACTCAAATGCAATTAATAGAAATCCTCATCTATGGAAGAAATTTGTTTTTCTCCTCAATGAATTGAATTCCTTTTTCTAATTGGAGAATATGATGATGGAAAATTTATTTCCATCATGATATGTATTTGTTGAATGAGTTCAAATATTTTTTCTATTCTTCTAATTGAATATTGATACTCTTTTCTCATTCAAAGGGATGAACGATTATTTTTGGGAAGATAAAGTAACGGAGATGATTATTGGATTAGGGGGTACTAAAGCTTAAGTAGTCCTCGAAGAGTCTGTTTATTCTTTTCGTTTGAGCTTTTAAAAATATACCAACTTACGACATCTGACCATGGAAATAATTACAAAGGATATGAAAATTATTTTGGGATGGTAGGTATGAAAAAGTAAGTCCTTTTTTTAATTTTTTTTTTTGTATTTTAACACGTGTCAAACAAGAATTGGTGCGTGCAAATCACTATCTTTGTTGAAACTGGTGTTGGTTAAGAAAGGGAGCAATAACATTAATTGTATGTTGTTCAGGGGTCATAAATCCGGCAAAATATAAGGACAGGAGGTCATAAGCTATTGATTCCATTACCGAACCAAAAAAGATTATCCCTTTAGTTCGGAATAACAGAATCAGAAGCAGACGTAATCGAAAGAAAGCTTGGGGCGAATGGAAGGGGCTTGCAACGATGGAAGGCTTAGGGGATAGGAGCATACTCATATAGAAAATTTTTTAACTAAACCAATTGGGGTGATAGACCCGCGAAGCAAAAGTATTTTTTCTAAAATCCCGCAAAATATAAAGGTAAGATAGTTAAAGTGAGATAACTCAAGGGTGGTAATTATGTATTATCCCAATAACATTAATTATGTTATTTAAAAGGCCAAATAAGGAGTATACGTAATTCAAGTGTATGTCATAGTTATACTTTGCCAACATCAATATTTTGCCCAACCCACCATATATTTTGCAGCTTCTATTTACCTCTGGTGTCTAAAACAGTGGCATTGTTCTCTCGATTCTTCCCGTTAATAATTCAATGGGGTCAATGCTAGGTGATTGGCCTTCTTTTGACCCTCACAATTTTAGCCAGCTTCGCCCTTCTGATCCCTCCACCCCTTCTGTAAGCACCCTTTTTTTTCTTTTTCAGTTTCTTGTACATAAAAGTTCAATCTTGATATTACTAACCCCTTTTCCCACTTTTTTCTTCTTTTTTTTTTTGTGAATTTTCCATTTTTGGCTGATTATTGCTCGACCCAGTTGTGCTCTATTTGTTTTGTGCAAAAAAAAATGAGTTCTTGGATAATTTGGAGGTGTTTGTTGATTTTATCTTATGATATCATGTGCATTTGAAAAGCTAAATCGTGATTTGTGCTAACCCCTTTTTCCTATTCAATTTCTTTGTAAATTTTCCATCATTTTTAGCTGATTATTGTTCGACCTATTTTTGCTCTGTTTGTTTTATGCACAAAAAAAAAAAAAAAATACAAATAGAGTTCTTGGGACAATTTGGTGGGTGTTGAGGTTATCGTATGAAAATATGTGCATTCTGAAAACTTCTTCATTTGTTGCGAACCCCTTTTAAAGAAACACTAATTTGTCTTAAAAGATCAATTATTTAGTATTTGTAATGAAATGGGTCCTATATGAGCTGAATGGATACAGAGAACTTGTATACCAGCTAGTTTGAGATTGGATGTAGTTGACTTGTTGTCATTTTTTGCGCGCTCATGTGGTGTTCTGTTATTAAAGCTAGTGAAATACATTGATAAAGGAGCCTTAAGCCTATTTATGTTTTTGTTTTGAGAATGGCTTAATTGCAAATGAAGGTGAGGATTGCCATAATTGTGCATAATCTGTAAAAGAGAGTATTTGAGCTACAAGTAACTAATCTGATTTTGGATTAAGTGTATTCTAGTTTTGGTGCATTAGTTTCGATTAGATTGACGGCGTAAACAAATATTCAGTGCTCATAGAAGTCACATATCACGTCAAGCAACAATCTTGATCATGATTAATTGGAAAAGTTAAACAACGACAAAAATCGGGCATGATCTATACGTGGTGTCTTCTTGACGGTTTGGGGGTATTGCGGGTTAAATTTGTTGCTTATATGTGCCAAACTTAATGCATGCTATACTCAGGTTTGCAAAAACAACCCTTCTTTGTTATCACACGTGGTTTAAATGTCCGCTACATGGCATATGCTGCCATAATCCATTGTACACTAGCTTTGCTTTACAGTTGAAATGATAACCACGCATTAGATTATGATCTGTTAAGGCATTAATTATTAGTATGCACTGCTTCTGTCACTGCTATTTCAGTTGTTTTTATTCGAACTCAGACTGACAAATATGTAATAGAGGCAGCAAAAAAGAAAACCATAGTATTCTAAGGCTGTCTAGATAAGCTAAACTATTACTTGTCACTATTAGTGTTTTAGTAGGAAATGTTGTACAATTCACTTAAATTCCTATGTTAGAGCATACTCCAGAACCATTTCTAGAGCCGTATATGTTAAAGCACCAGGTTTATGATCTACCTTGTGAGGATTCTAAAGCTTTAGATGCAGAAGAGCTGCATATTATTCGAAGTATCTATTATCCACAATGAACTTTTCTCTGATTATTGGCGTATTAAATCTGGTCTCCATCTTTCCCTGCCCTTTGTTTTTCCTCATTCTGGTAGTTATCCACAAAATTAGAAAGGTAAATATATGGAATATTTGATGATAAAGTTACTTGGCTAACTCATAGATTGGAGCTCATTATGTCTCTCCTAAGGAGTTGCATAAAGTGAACTAAAATTTTATATTCCAAAGGATATAGAAACCTGCATCTGCACTTCAAGATCTCTTTATACAGTAGCAGAAGTGTTCCATGATGAAGCTACTGGTTGTTAAACCTTTGCACATCGGTTTTTAGTAGCTGGAATACATCTCCCTTTTTCTTTTTTCCAAATTTGGAGGATACTAGTAATTTTTATATATCCATTTATCTAATTTGAAGGGGAGCTTTGGAGCAACGGTAAAGTTGTCTCCATGTAGGTCACGGGTTCGAGCCATGAAAGCAGCCACTAATGCTTGCATTAGGATAGGCTGTCTACATCACACCCCTTAGGGTGCGGCCCTTCCCAGGACCTTGCATGAACGCGAGATACCTTGTGCACTGGGTTGCTCTTTTTTTTAGTTATCTAATTCTATGTTCTTTCTGTTTCTAGAGAATGACACCCGTGACTTATCGCCCTACTCATGATAGGACTCTTCCACCACCAAATCAAGGTAAATCAAGAAAAGGATTCTTTTTGTTTCTTAGACATTCTTATAGTTTACATTTACGTATTTGTTGCTCTCATCCTCTACCTTTATCAGGCAACTGGATTGTGTGTGTGTATATATATATATATATTTATGGTTTTTGGAATAACTTTATATCAGCTGCTGCTACTGGTCAATCTTATGTGTTGGTCATGTAACCTGCCTGCTCTCTAGAATTAAGCCAGTCGTCTCGTGAGGAATTTGAACTTCAGTTTCTTTACTATAGAAGTTGTTATAACCTCGGAATATCTTATTCCAGAAAGCCTTTGGTTTGTAAGATATCTTTTGATTACGTATTCTAAAATTTCAAGAGTACTGGATGTCTAGATGTCGACAGGTTTATGAACCTGCATCTTGTTGTTTGGGGAGGTTGATACGATGTTCATCTTGTTAAGTTATCTTCATCTCTGTACTCGACTAAGGGTACTTTCAAGTGCACTAAGAAAAGTTACTTTCCAATAGCCTTAACAAGTACTATACGTAGGATCCTGTTGTCGAACAGAAACAATAATAACAACAACAGCAATAACAAACCCAGAGTACTCCTACAAAAGGAGTCTGGGAAGGGTGGGATGTGCGCCGTCTTACCCCTGCCCTGGAAAGACAGAGAGGTTGTTTCCAATAGAAACTTCTCTTAGGTTGCAACATTTGGTACATATATCATAACTGCCAATAGCCATCTAATGTATGGTGATATTATAGGTAGAAATCTGTACAAGAATGCACATGTGACATGTTCATCAGCTAATGCCTGATACTGATAATTATCAAATCTAAAGGAATATGCAAGTGTATTGACAGTTTACTTTGTCGTGCTTCATCATTAAGGGAAAGCATACTAGATATGAATTGTATGAGCGTAAAGCTTTTGCACTAAATTCGTCCATTTTTTGACTCAACGTATCTTGCTTCTAACTGAACATATCTTATTGGCCTGCATTTGAATTTCCAGTTATTAGTTCAGAAGCCAAAAATATACTTCTGAGACACTTACAGCAGCGTGCTGAAGAAAAGGTCAGTATTCATTTCATTTTGACATCCATTCTTGTTTCTGTGATGGATATTTCGCAATTTGTGAAAAGAAAAAGATCCAAATTTACCCCTTTACTATACGGAATATCTTAATTTTACCCTCTGATAAACTGTTTAGGACGTTCACACCCTTGTCACTAACAAAGCATCTCGTATTTGCCCTTGACTTTAACGGAGCTCCAACGTGGATTCGCTGAATTCCATGTGTCAAAATACTACGGGAAAAGGTTTATATTTACTCCTCCACTTTTGATTATGCCTTAACGTTACCCTTCTACTTCAGGTTGGAGTTCAATTAAGGTCAAGGACAAATAGGAGACGATTTGTTAATGGCAAGGGTATGAATAATCTGAGGGGTCGTTTGGTAGGACGCATTAGAGAAAATAATGCATTCATTAGTTTTTGGTATTACTAATAACTTGTTTGGTACACTTTTTCAACATATGTATTACTAATGCGAGTATTAGTTATACAACATATTTGGTACTATCCTATGTATAACTAATACATAGCAAACCATGGTATTAGCAATACTAAGGCTATTAATACATGCATTAGCATGGTTAAAGACTCAATTGTCCTTAAAGTTCCTTAAAGCTAAAGAATATTGAGGACATTTTTGTAAACAACTAATTTTCTTAAAAATTATGCAATGCATTATAATTTTTAATACAACACACCAAAGCAGTGGATGAAAAATAATTTCAGCATAACTAATGCTTGCATTACTAGCTAACCCATACATTACAAATGTACCTTATTCAATACTATTGTTATACACCCTACCAAACGACCCCTGAAAGTATAATGCAGGATAAAATTAAGATATATCACATGGTAGAGGGGTATTCTCTTACCGTCTTCTGTATGTGAAATGTGTTCTATTCCTTCATGGTTCTAAATGTTTTTGGTATTGCAGTTGAGACCGAAACGTGCTGCGGCTGAAAATCTGACACCAGAGCCTGGATCTAAGCATCTTAAGGCATCGACCTGAGATGCTTCCCTTTTTGTGCTACTCCTGGGGTGGGAAGAAGATGAGAAAATGCGAAGTATGGCAGTTTCAAGCCAGATTGTACACAACTTGGTTTTGAGAGATGACTTCTAAATAGGTTGGCATCTTCGGGTTTTCTTCATATTTCTGTAAATACTTAGCAGAGATGCATGTTGTAAAATTGAGAAGAGCTTATTTGCTAATTGCATATATCAATGGAGAAATGTACATTATTGAAAGTGTTGTTGGATGATATTTCTTGCATGAGCATTGAAAAGGTAGCATATGGATTTTTGGTAGTCTTAGATGTGGAAGAATTACTGCATTCAGTTCCAGTCTTGAAGTAATGAATTAGAATGAAGGAAATGATGCAATTCTTTCTTGAACAATATCATGAACAGATCTTTCCTCCGCACCAATTACAAGTTTTTCTCTATTTCTCTTGTATATCGTTGTAACGCCTTTAATGTTAGGTTTTGGATAGGACTTTTCATGTCATTCACATTTTGGTCCGATTTTACATGTATTATCTAAAATCATCCTAGATATCAAATAAGGTTTAATTAGAGCACACGCTATACGATTAACATTTTAGATTATCATAACATGTGTAAGTTGCTTGGAGAGTTTAAATTTATTTCCAACTTAGGCATAATATATTTAAGATTTGATCAACTTCAAATAAAGACCAAGTCAATTTGTTTGATGATAAGAGACATAATTAACACTTGTCATCTGTTTCCCATTGGCTAACTAATTACTTATGATATTAGTTAATTAAGCTACCTTTCCCTTTCCATACACACATGCTCTAGCATCTTTCATAGTCAGAAGTCTTCAAGTTGAATAGCTAAGTCTGCTAGCCAAGAGGAAAAAAGTAGTCTTAGATTTCGTTTTCCTTTGTTATTCATCATACAACAATCCCTTCTTTATTATTCACCGCATAAATAATTTTTATTTAACGCCCTGGATAACTAACATGTGAGAATGGAAGCCTTGGAGTAACATTAAAGTTGTTTTCGTGTGACGTATAGATCACGAGTTCGAGCCGTGGAATCAGCCATTGATGTTTGTGTCAGGGGAAGCTGTCTTCATCACACCCCCGTACGGTGCGGCCCTGCGTGAATACGGAATACTTTGTGCACTAGGCTACCAGCTTTGAATATCTAACATGTGAACCAAATGACTCCTTAATATGCAAGTTTTTGGAGAAGAATGACAGGAAATGTAGACTCAATTCTTGAAAGCAGTATGTAAATTGTGACATATCATATGAAGGATTGACCAAGAATGGTTCTGGAAATGGAGACCTAATTCTTGAAAGCAATATGTCATGTGGGGAATTGACCAAAGAATAGGCCTAGAATTATTTAAAGACAATGCTAAAAGAAGTCCAACATTGTCCAAAATAGTTAAATTTCTGACTGAGATTTTACGAAGGTTGATTGTCAACTTTCAGCGCAGAATAAGGCGGCATTCTTAGACCTATATTGACCTCACAAGAAAACAAAAGTTCAAACTATATATAGTAAAACTTCTGTATAACAGTTTCGTCTGTTCAGTTTATTTTTTGACTGCTATAGTAAAGTATTGTTATAAAGAATATATATTATAACATAACATGAAAAATTAATTTCAAAGAAAACTTCGCCGTTGTAGTGAAGTGTGGTTATATATGATAACTGTTATAGAGATATTTGACTGTATTTTCTTCGAATTAATCATTTGATATTCGAAATTTACTAGTCTAACTAATTCGAACACGTAAAACATCTCCATTAAAGGAGTAAAGCAGTCCCTACAAAAAAGATATGTTTTAAAGACTTGAACCCGAAATATTCGAATAAGAGCGATGAGATATCTCAACTATTTCACCGTAACCCTTGGCGGTCAAACTTCATATATTAAAGTGCTAGAATATAATGTGACTAAAAGAAATTATCCAGTGGCGGATCCAGGATTTTAAGGTCGTGGGTGCTCACTATCTAGCCATATAAAAAAATTGGTTCATGCAAGAATCAATCCCTAACCACTTCAGATTTGTGCACTCTATTCTCACCTCTTAATCAAAGCACCTAGAAGACTTTTTGTTTAATGGGTGCTTGCTAGTTCTTTATACCAGTATTCCCTATATTTTCTATATAATTATACAAAATTTGCGTTGGTGTTAATGGGTGCTTCAGCACCCGACACGGTCAACGTAGATCCGCCCTTGAAATTATCATGCATAAAGCCATCCACATGTTTGACCATTTTCTCCTCTTAATTTAATTTATTTTTTGGTACAAATTCAATTCATCTTCAATGAACGAACCAAAGCCTTACTTGCTTATTAATCACATGTTTTCCCTTTTTCCTCACTTGCGTATGCTGCAAATATTCCTCTTGCTTTTTAACGAAAATAGACTAAAAAAATTAAGAGTTTGGTCAATAATTGATTTTTCTCAAGTTAATTACTTATGAGAATATTGACCAAACATTTTCTACGTAAGAGAATTTGGACTTTGATAGTTTTGCAACATTATAATTTAGTGACCATTTGATATTTTAGAAAAAATCACTTAATTAAATCGTGTCCAGACTGTATTCCATGTTCTCCAAAATTCCTGTGGAAGATGATTGTGAACTAGTTGGACTTAGTCAGAGTGATCTAAGTATGTAAAATTTTGTACAAATTGAACATAAGAAGATATAATATGGGTTAATATAATATATTTTAAAATTTTATAATTTTCACATATATATTTGTGTCTCGTAAGAAAATATTAAATTCGATTGATCGCATAGTACAAGGATTCATCCACCTTCACTTGGTGAGCCGTATGATGGCCAACTATCTCCTGTAGTTCGGAGAGGACTCAACTGTTAGTTAGTACCCCCTTGGATTCGGGGTGAACCTTTTCACTCTATTTTATTATATGCGCTTAGCGAAAAGAATGTTTTTGATACACCTAGGACATGGATTCTATATGAACTAATGGATCGTGACAAGTTGTTACTACTAGCAATGTCTTCCTCTTTCATTACTTCATTCTTTCCATATCCCTCTCCTTTGTTCTCAGGTACTCAACAAATGGCACTCCGTTCATATCTTTAAGTTCGATCATTGACAAGGTTCAAAGAAAGGGTGAGCTATTAATAAAGAATCGATGAAAAACCACAATGCTAGCAGATGGCGGGCCTCCGCTTTTCAAGGGGCGAAAGGCTCGCAAATAAGTAAAATGAAAAATGAATTATTCACATTTCCTTTCTATTTGTGAGCAATACCATTCAACGTGTAATATATTGCTCCATTATTTGATTTATTTGATTCAAAGCTAAACATAAATTCTATTCAATTATTGATTAACAATATACTTATTTTAAATAATTTTTCAAGTCTAAATTGTTAATTCTCAATAATTGAATAGAATTTATTTTAGCCTGTATTAGATGTGGCATATCATGATTATAAACAGATATTTTAGCCTATTCATTCATTATTATTTTGATACGAGTTTAAATTTTATACACTAATGATGTAAATATCAAGTTGACCTATAACAAGCGATAGTTTGTAATAACAAATCTAATAAGCTAATCCGTAAATTATGATAATAACATGTTATAACAAATTAAATTATACGGATAATATAAGTTTTCTTTCATTGTTAGTGTATAACTGAAATCCAATTTTAGTAACATTACTGGAAACTTTTTGAGAATGTATTTTTTAATAGACTTAATAATCCTGTGGACCATTAGACGTACATTGCAAATTTTGGATAGATACGAATTAAATGTCTATTCATTTTTTTCTGTATTTTTATAGATATAATATTTGAAAATAAGGTACGATTTCTTACTTTTGTCTTTTAATTCATTATTAAAAAACACACGATCCCACAAAGATTGTGACTAAAACCTGCAACGTAGTATATCAAGAAAATACAATCAATTAACAAACTAGAATATCCTTATATTATCCATTTTTGTTGGAATCCAATGCTCATTTTTGTTTGGGATCGAAAATAATAAGGTATCATACGGAAGCTAACAAAGTAAATTTTGATAACGACTAATCGATCCCAATAGTATTCGCCGACATGTTGTTAGAAAATTAATGCTCTCCCTCCCAATTTACGTGAAGGTATTTGATCTTTCACAGAGAAATAAAAAGACTTTTAAAATTTGTGGTCTAAAATAAATGATAAAAATTTATGTAGCTAGAAATCATCTCACTAAGGGAAAGAGGAAAATTTAAAATTGAATTATTACTATATCGACGAATCACCAGTCTTTTTTTTAGGGTATTATTTAGAAAGCTGAGAATGAAAATTAGCAAATTTCACATCTACGGCAGATTCTGTGCCCCAAATCATTTAGACTTATGAAACTAAGCGGACGGGGAAAGTATGACCCCTCCCTTATTGAAGTGTCATTTTTTTGACATTGACTAAAAAGAAAATAATGTTACATAAATTGAAACGAACAGTGTACGAATTTAATTTCTTTTGTACTGTAACTTAAGCTTTTCTAGGTGAATCTCAACTAGATTATTTCTATTGAAAATATAAATTAAGTAAATAAAAATATATTTTATGTGCAATTTAAGCTATGAATTTTTTAAACGAGATAGTCACACAATACAATAATTTTTTTTCCCTCGAGTTTTGTTTGGTAGTGAGGCAAGTAGGAAGATTAGAAAGGAAATTAATTAAATCATTAATGCTCTATTACCATATTGATTACGCACTAATCAAGTAGCCATATACTTCCAAATTAGGAAATTGCTTTTTAAGGTCTATGTCTTCTATTTCATGGAAATTTCTTTACCACAAAAATAATAGAGTCAAAACAAATAGAATACTATTATAAATAGGTACTCATTTCATGTCCATTCTACCAACTAACATTTCAAAATATCTATAATTTCTACAAAAAAAACCTCTAGCAAATTAGCTCAAAAATTAAAAAAAAATTATTTTTTCTTGATATAATATAATCTTTTAATTTTTTTTCTTAAGGATTCAGTAGAAGATGGGGTTTATTTCAGGCAATAAGAAACTCCTTTCAAAGATAGCAACAAGTGATGGACATGGTGAAAACTCAGCATATTTTGATGGTTGGAAAGCTTATGAAAATGATCCTTTTCATCTAACACAAAATCCTAATGGTGTTATTCAGATGGGTTTGGCTGAAAATCAGGTATGACAACACTGACTACTCGCTTTGCTCGTTCTCCTCAAAAATACTGTCGGGTGTGGTGTCTGATATGTTAGGTGTGGAGTCTGATTAATATCTGATGTACTGTTATATATCAAAAATACTGTTATATATTAATGTTCACGCGGATCAAACTCCTGTGGGAGGCCGGAGCCCCCACCCGAAGGTGGGGTTCGGGACAGCGCTGAGGCTGCCGGGTGTGGGGGGGGGGGGCAGAAGCCCCCACCCGAAGGGAGATTCGGGGCAGCGCTGAGGCTGCCGGGGTGTGGGGGGCAGGAGCCCCACCCGAAGGTGGGTTCGGGGCAGCGTCCGGCCACTTTTTAGGTTGTACTGTTCATTCTTCGTTTATTCTCTATATACCCTATCGTCGTGGAAGTTTACCGACGGGTGTTACCATGCATTTACTCGCTTTCTCTCTCTCCTCTCACGCGCTTTCTCTCTCTACTCTAATTTTTCCCTCTTCCAGTACTTTTTCTTCTTCGTCAGTTAAACTGTGTACAAGTGAATCAATCGATCCTCCAAAAGTTAAGCATTTTAGAGGATCTAACACGGACGCAACAATAGTTTTGGAAGGTCCGAGTAACATAGCTCTCTTCCCTTTTCTTAATAACAGTGGTCGAGGTCAACTTTTTCTGTGTTCAACTGAATCCAGTTTAAGATAAGGAACATAAGTATCTAAAAAACCTATAGCATTTCAATCCAAAGTTTTAAAAAATATATTTGTTCAGGTTAAGATTCTCAAAAGTTGAACTCATTTAAATTTAAATTTTGGATTCGCCTTTACTATCTTTTCCCTTTTCTTGCAATTAACAATTTTTGTTTTCATATGATATTTTTGCAGCTTTGTTTTGATTTAATCCAAGAATGGGTAGTCAACAACCCAAAAGCCTCCATTTGCACAGCTGAAGGAGCTCAAGATTTCAAGGATATTGCTATTTTTCAAGACTATCATGGCTTGCCAGAGTTTAGAAAGGTATATCCTTACAACAACAATAAATACGTCTCAGTCCCAAGTAATTAAGTTGGATCGACAATATGGATTTTTAGTGTCCATGTTGTCAGAGGGGGACCTATTTGAATTGTTGAAGGGTCATCGGATCCAGTAAATTTCGGTACAAATCTTGTATATGCATATGCATATGTGTATACCTTAAAAATAGTTAATTTAAATCATTTGGCATCTCGAGCACTAATTGAGCGGAATATTGTGCCCCCATCTCGTTAAAATCCTGAGTCCTCCTCTCCATGTCGTTACATTTGATTTATTAGTACTGTTTTTACCTTATTATTTATTAATAATAATTTTGTGAATTTGCAGGCAATTTCAAGATTCATGGAAAAAGTGAGAGGGGACAGAGTTACATTTGATCCAGATCACATTGTTATGAGTGGAGGAGCAACTGGAGCTCATGAAACTCTAGCATTTTGTTTGGCTGATCCTGGTGATGCATTTCTAGTTCCTACACCATATTATCCAGGGTAAGTTGTCACTTGCTTTTTTAATTACTTTACGCTTTCAGTGTAAAATAATTTTTATTCTATCAAGTTACCTCAAAGATAACTACAAACGGTCCATAATAGATGAGGTTAGTAACTTAAAATATGACATAGGCAACCTGCTACAACATGCTAAATTACACTGACAGTATAAAAATTCTTTTAGTGTTATAAGTTAATTCTTTTTAAGAAGTAATCTCATTATTGAAAAAAGACATATATCGTATAGCTGAATTAGTGGACTTGATGCGAACACAAGACAATGATTTCTAAGTTAAGGACAAAATAAATAAATGTCAAGAATTGGATATCTGAATAGTTAATTTGATCTTTAAGCTCAAGGAGTAAACAAAGAAAAATCTAAAAAAAAAGGCAGTCCGATGCACAAAGCATCTCGCGTTCACGCAGGGTTTGAGGAAGAGCCGCACCCTTAGGGTATGATGTACACAACCTACCATAATGCAAGCATTAGTGGTTGCTTCCACGGTTCGAACCCGTGACCTATAGGTCATATGGAGTAAAGAAAAATCTGCTTAGCTATCTTTCTGAGATTTAGTAAACTTGATTACAGAAGTACTTAAAAGTGTTTTCATATGTATATTGCAGATTTGATAGAGATTTGAGGTGGAGAACTGGAGTACAACTTTTTCCTGTTGTTTGTGAGAGTTCAAACAACTTCAAGGTCACAAAAGAAGCCTTAGAATCTGCATATGAAAAAGCTCAAGAATCAAATATCAGAGTAAAAGGCTTACTTATAAACAATCCATCAAATCCATTAGGCACAATCCTGGACAGGGAAACATTAAAAGACATACTAAGATTCATCAATGACAAAAACATCCACTTAGTATGCGACGAAATCTACGCTGCAACGGTCTTTAGCCAACCCAATTTCATCAGTATATCCGAAGTAATGCAGGAAGTTAAGGGATGCAATGAAAATTTGGTACATATTGTTTATAGCCTGTCAAAAGATTTGGGATTCCCTGGATTCAGAGCCGGGATTATTTACTCATACAACGACGTAGTGGTGAGTTGTGCTAGAAAAATGTCAAGTTTTGGACTCATTTCAACACAAACGCAATTCTTGATTGCTTCCATGTTATCGGATGAGATTTTCGTTGAAAATTTCATCGCGAAGAGCTCAGTGAGATTGTCACAAAGGCATGGTTTGTTCAATAAGGGATTAGCACAAGTTGGAATTAGTACATTGAAGAGTAATGGTGGTCTATTTTTTTGGATGGATTTGAGAAGACTACTTAAAGAGTCAACATTTGAAGCTGAACTGGATCTTTGGCATATAATTATTAATGAAGTTAAACTCAATGTTTCTCCTGGTGTTTCTTTTCATTGTTCTGAGCCTGGTTGGTTTAGAGTTTGTTTTGCTAATATGGATGATGAAACAATGAGAGTTGCATTGAGAAGAATTAGGCATTTTGTGCTACAAAGAAAGGGACTAATTGAAGTTGCAGCCAAGAAACAATGCAGAAGGAGCAAACTTGAAATTAGTTTATCATTTAGAAGATTGGATGATTTCATGAATTCTCCTTTTATGAACTCTCCTCACTCTCCAATGTCTTCTCCTATGGTCCAGGCTAGGACTTAAAATCAGGCGTCCAGATCAGCTTGCGTACACGTTGACTAATTATGGAGTACCCTCTCCTTTCATGAATTCTCCTCACTCTCCAATGTCTTCTCCTATGATCCAAGCGAGGACTTAAAACCAGACATCCAGATCAGCTTGCGTACACGTGGATTATTTCACTGAGTACCTGAGAATGAATTCTATAGTTGAAGTAGTGATTGGTAGGTCTAATTACAAAACATAGAATGAAAGTCCATAGAGATTCTTTGAATTTTTTATTAGAGTTTTTGCTTATACTATGATTGCAAAAGGCAATCAAATGGGCTTTATTGTGGATTTTTTTAATTTGGTTTTGGTTTTTCTGTATACCTTCTTGTATAATTATAAAGGTGACTCAAGTTGTAACCTGTTTTCAAGAGGCAAATGCAGAAGATATTCATCATTTTTTTTTGTAATAATTTCTCAGATGTCTACTTTTTGTTTTGTTAGTCTGCCATTGCATTTATAAATAAAAATAGTTATACACCAGATGATTGTGACACTGTCAAAGTACTCATTTCTTTATACTATATAGAGGGAGAAAACAGGAATAAAACAAAGCTCATTTTATACAGTTGATCTATCTGCAGAAAATAGAAAAGACCAAACAGTAAGAAGCTAGGATGAGGAGAGCTTTTTCTGTTTCAATTGTGCTTCCAAAATAATTTGACTAAGTATTAAGGCACTCGTTAGTGTTAGGTGTTTGTCCTGATTTTCTTATTATTTTTGAGTTTCCTTTTTCTTGAAGGATAACAACGATCCAGTAAAATTTCGCTAGTGGGGTCTGGGATGTATTCCTTGAAGGAATGATAACATATTTACCATAATTGATTTTATCTTTTACGAAAAGGAAAATATGATTCTTCCGTATTTGGCTAGTTCTTTTTTAGGAAAAAGGTTTTGGACTTCTATAAATCGAGGATATTTCCTTCTAATTTAGTAATAATCACAATGTAGCCACAAGAGGTTTGAAAATCTTATTTAGGGGGAAAATTTGTGAGATAAGTATTATGCTATCATTTATGTGTGCCTCTTTGTAAGGTTGTTCTCTTGATGTGTTGTAGGTCAATTGACCGAATCACGTTAAATATTTGTCTCTCTTTTGGTATATTTCTTTTTTGTTGTCTGACGTATCGTCATTCAAGGTTTGTTTTACTAGCTTCTGCATGATACCTAATTATTCCGATCATAATAGTTAATGATAAAGAGTGAAATCAGCCTTACACCATGATCCGATCAAGAGAAACCACTGATCATGGGCGGATCCACGTTCAATAGAGTGGTGCTGAAGCACCATTGTTTAAGAGTCCAAGATTGGTATATTTTCTATGAAATTCTTGGAAATTTGCTCTATAATGACAATGAGCACCCACAAGCGGGGTGCTTTGGTTTTGAGAGAAGGTTTAAGGTCACTCTTAGCTCTTTATGTCGGACAATCAAAACTTGACTGAAGCATTTTTATTTACCGTTAGAAAATCCTCTCCTTATTTCCGTTATTTTCCCTTTTGCGGTTTTCCTTATTTCCTTTTATTCTTGTTACCTTTTTTCTTTTTTAAAAGAAAATATTAATTATTTACTAATTTCACAGAGTATCAGATAACTCTATCCATCAAGTCTTAGACATATATCACGTATCAGTTATAGTTATATTATGTGTTTACCGTAATTAAAAGCAGTCGAGCATCCATTACATTAAAATTCTGAATCCGCCACTGCCACTGATATTACTATAATAAGAAAATTTACATTAAAATGCTCTAAAAACTACTATGACTATTTTTAAAATTTTCAACATCATTATTATATAGTTGTAGTAGTGATTGGTAGGTCTAATTACAAAACATAGAATGAAAGTTTATAGAGATTCTTTGAATTTTTTATTAGAGTTTTTGCTTATACTATGATTGCAAAAAGCAATCAAATGAGCTTTATTGTGGATTTTTTTAAAATTTGTTTTTGGTTTTGCAGTATACCTTCTTGTAACTATAAAGGTGACTCAAGTTGTAACCTGTTTTTCAAGAGGCAAATACAGAGGTTATCCATCATTTTTTAGTAATAATTTCTCAGAGGTATACTTTTATTTTCTTAGTCTGTCATCCCATGTATAATTGAAAACAATAGTAATACACCAGAAATTTGTGACTTGTCAAAGTAATTTCATTTCTGCTTAAGTAAAATGTCAATAAATTATGCATCTTATGTGTGGATGCTAAAAATGTACCGGTTAGATGTATTAGGATCGATTCACCCAAACACTGAACTGATTGAGAAGATGAAGAAATCTTAAAGAGAGTAAAGGTGAGGTAGAGAGAAAAAACTAGTAAGAGGCTGATTTCGTGATAACACCCCGTTACGGTAAACTTCCACGGCGGCGGGATATATATATATATATTAATAATTAAGGGTATTCAAAATTACATAGAATAAAAGGAGAATGAACAGTACAGTCTAAAAGGTTGATCCGCATGAATATTAATATATGACAGTACATCACATATTAATCAGGCTCCACACCTAACAAAATATTTAGGCATTGACAAGTGACAACATTTAAATAAAACTAAAGGCAAGGGAAACAAATAGTAAATGATGAACAGAGATATAGAGAGAAAGCAATAAAGAGCAGATTTAAAATTAATAAACAAAAACATAAATAAGCGATGGACAAATTCTGTAGCTGAAGAACAAATTTGTCGCTAACCCCTATTTAATGATGGGTAAGCGATGCATTATCAAAGAATACCGTTAATATTTTATCATAATATCCATCATTTTCTGAAAATAACTTGTTGATGATAGGGGTAAAAAAAGAAAAATAATTATTTTTATCTCAAAATGCTAAAGTGGAAAAGTAAAAAAGAAAATGTTTTTTCAGTATACTACACACCCTTCCCAGCTGTGGAGCGTACCAACTTCACTTTGATTAACATCGAGTTCTATATTTCACTGCTGTCTAATGAGGCGCAGCATTGGTCTGGACTCTATACGGTCTGTCCAAGGGACTAGAACCCGAGGCTCTTCTTAGTCTAACATGATTGTTGTAACCTCGGCAGTGACACAACCTTATAGTGTTGGTGCACATGACATAAATACATTAGTGTCCTCGTAAAAATGGTAATTAGCCTATTATAATAAATTAAATTGCAGTTGTAATATAATTTTTTTTACAAGATGTATATAAGTTATAAATTAATTAACAAATAACACAAGAATTTGGATTCTCCTCCATACTATAGACCCTGTAGTGTTGTGTCATATCAGGATTATAATTCTTGTAAAGTTTTACAAGCTCTGAAACTTGATCACTCTCTTCTTTCTTGCCTTGTCCATTTTTTTTGTTTCCTCCATTTTTATTCCCACTTTGATCATCTTTCTTCTTTTCTGGCTCTTTTGCTGGCCCTACTGTTAATATTTCTGGATGCCATGTTTTCTTCAATTTTCTCACCACTTTAACTGGATCAATATCTCCTACTACTGTTAATTTCTTCTCTTTCAGATCAATTGATAGATTTTCAATCCCTGTTGAACAAAAAAATAAAAAAATAAAATAAACATCTTCTCCGATCGAGTTAGTGTGCGTATGTATATATATATAGTCAAACCTCTCTATAACCGCCTCTTTTATTCCGATGCTTTTTCATGCTATAATAAAGTGCTGTTATAGAGGACATATATTATAACATAACATAAAAATCGATTCCGAGAAAAATTTAACTTTTATAGTGAATGAATATTATATAATGATACTGTTATAGAAATGTCTGACTGTATATATGATTAAATCACGGTGTAATCCAACATCACTTTTTTGTGAAAATTTTAATTGAATTTATATATGTATAATGTTTTTTAAATAGAAATAGTATTT
The DNA here is from genome assembly GCA_002018475.1 of Nicotiana obtusifolia. Lineage (NCBI taxonomy): Eukaryota > Viridiplantae > Streptophyta > Magnoliopsida > Solanales > Solanaceae > Nicotiana > Nicotiana obtusifolia. Next base: position 82,454 of record MCJB01015208.1, on the reverse strand, counting down.
GTATAGACAATAAGGTTGACACTTGCTTAAAACTAAGGTAAATTGCATATCAATTACATCGGGAAGTAAAGTCTTACAATCCCATTATCCACGCCCAAATTCAAATGGCAGTACAATGCACAAAGTATCAATACGTTCATGCAAGGTACGGGAAAGGACTGCACTTCAAGGGTGTGATGTAGATAGTCTACCCTATTGCAAGCAAATGTGGCTGCTTCCATGGCTCTAACAGAGACCGAAACTCGTATACGAGTCAGAATTGTAATAATAGGTCCTTACTTTTAGCACAAAATTCTGAGAATGCTACTATTTCTAGAAATGCAAAAGGAAGAAATATTGAATTGTGCGATCATTTTATTTAAAAGTTTAAATTGTTAGTTAAAGAGAACATATTATTATATACATAATTATGTCTTTACCATACACGCTTCCTTACTTACGAGCTTAATTCTTTTTTTATGACTAAGAATGTGGAATTTCTTCTTAACAGTAAATGGATGGAAAAAAACATAAAAATGAAGAAGAGGATGTAGTACCTGAGAGGGTAGAGACAGCTTTCATAGCCTTTTGTTTCTCTTTGCTATCATATACCTCTAATTTCAAAACAACTTTCTGCAGAAATATCAAAACAAATTAAAGCCTGAAAATGATGAAGAAGTTTATGAAAAAACCAAGAATACAACAACAACAACAACAAAAATTCACTGTAATCTCACAAGTAGGGTTTGGGGAGGGTAGCATGTACGCAGACCTTACCCCTACCTTCAAGAAGACAGAGATGTTGTTTCCAAAAGACCCTCGGCTTAGGAAAGATAAAAAAAAGGGCAGCAGCCATCACACCAATTCTAAAACCGAAGAAAAAAAATACAAAGATACAAAACTAAAACTGAATATTATAATCAGAAGGCCGAAACGAAAGCAACCACAAGTAATCACATAAATCAAGAAATACAAAAATACATAACTAACGCTAACTCATAACCAAGAATAATGAAAACAAAAAGAGAAACATAGGGAAAAAAAAAGAAACTTTCAGCTGATTATTTTGTGAGTAAATTGTAGAAGGAGGAAATTATACGTACCTTCATTTTTCTTTAATACAGTTTCTAGGCTAGAATACTTAGAATTTGTATGAAATCAACAAATTAAATTAATATATTTGAGAACTTGGAGGTGAGGATTAGAATGTAGAGATGATTATATATACGTAATGTTTTTGTCAATATTATATTTGGAGGTTAGTTGGGGGAAAGAAATTCCTTGTAGAACAAGTAAAAAAGATGAAGAACGTGCTGAATAAAATAAAGGAAATAATGTTAAAAAGGACAACTTTTAGAGAGGAAGAAAAATGGACAGATTTCTAGAAAAGCAGATAAAGACTTGATCAACGTCTAGAGCAAGCTAATGAATTTTACCAGTCTAGAACGCCAATATACAAATGATCCAAAAAATTAGGAGATATAATGGATAATTTCATCAAATAATTCTTAAGAATAATACTATTAATTAAATATTTTTAATGGGCGTGACAATGTTTTCGGTAACACTTGCTTTGGAACGGAGAAAGTACTAGGGATGCGTTTTCTCTCGGTGCATGTTAACTGTTACGCGGTGCCTTCCTGAGGTTCTTTGGAAGGGCAACGTAAGGCTAGGCAATCGATGTCAGTATGATTGTCGTCCGCCAACTGAGGTTCCCTCTGCACGCTAGACTAGATTGTCAGTGCCGTGCGGGAAAACCAATATCGTGAGCAACGAGAGAATTGAGAGCTTGTAGAGAAAATTGAGAAAAGAGCTTGCTTGCATAAATGAAAGGCTATTACAAAGGCTACGCGATGTCGAGGGGTATAAGCATTCAAACTTTCGGGCAACGTAAGGCTAGGCGCCGCGTAACATAACTAACGTGCGCCATCCATGGGAGGAAAGAGAGTTTGTATCCCATCCCAGAAGGCGAAAATGGCTTTAGAATCGTCCTCGAGATCAGTATCACATCGAGGAGGACAAAAAGAGATTTAATCAACTATACAATCAGTGGGAGAGAAATCCCTAGCAGGAAGTGGGTCAAACCACACCGAACAGAAGCTGAAGGGAATTGAAGAAATTACGATAGCACAAGCTCAAAAGTTATGGACAGAGGTAATTGAAACATCCAGTGCAAGTAAACAGCCGTGGGCAAATCAGGTAGAAGCAGAATTCGAAGGTCTGAAGGTGAAGGCATCAACTTGGGATAACTTCGATATCTAGAAGATTTCAAATGCAGGCTTCAAATTGGAGTACGTAAACCCAGAACACACGGTGAGTCGTTAATTGATGAGATTGTATTTAGATGATATCAATACAGAAATTGAATATTGGAAATCAGCAATTGTGTGTTATGTCCTTGGTGCGCATCCCCCTTTCGCAATATTGAATGTTTACATTCAGCGATTGTGGGCAAAGTATGAAATAAACAAAGTCGCTATGATGAAGAATGGTATTGTTCTGGTTCGTTTTGACTCAAAGACTGGAAGAACGAAGTGCTGCAGGGAGGCATATACCATTTCGACAATAAACCCTTTATTGTCAAAGAATGAAACACTGATATGCAGTTTACACGAGAGGAATTACATATTGTCCCTATTTGGATAGTCTCTCGAGGCTCGACTTCAA